>JACEFZ010013072.1:0-110511 GCA_014155875.1 Cepaea nemoralis
TTTTGGGGGTGGCTTTCTGACTGATTTGATCATTCTTTTCTTTTGGTGGTATGTAACGGGCACATCAGGCTGTTCTTCTTTGGCTCCTTCCTTAGCCAATTGATCAGCTCTGTCGTATGTCCAGCTCTTGTAGTGTGGGTTTTGATGCCGAACACCGATAAGATAAAGAACCACCATACCTTGGTGTATCATTCGACGACAGGCTGACATGGAGAAAACACATTTAAAAAAAAGCAGTAGCAAAAGCCAGAAGGAAAATAGCCAACCTGAGAAAGCTAACTGGAACCACGTGGGGAGCCAGTGGGAAAATACTTAGCAAAGTTTATCAACAGAGCATACGACCACACTTGGAATACGGTTCAACTGCGTGGTGTTCAGCATCAAAAACCACATTACAGGAGCTGGACAAGGTGCAAAATCAAGCTCTTAGAGTCATCACAGGAGGGATTAGATCAACCCCTATATAGCAATGTAGAAAATGGGGAGGACACAAGCTCTAAGACAGTGGTTCTCAACCTTTATTGGCCCGTGGCCCTCTTCACCATATTTTCAGAACGTCACCCCCCCCCCCCCCTTCGTATTTCTTACCTAATAATCCCCCCTCCCGCCCCTACACAGTATACGTAATAATGGAAGCACATACAAAAACAAGTCTAGATGTCCACATAAAATGTGATTTGTGGGTCTACTTATTTTATAAAATGAATTTTAGAAGGGTGAGAGTACAAAACCGTAAAGTATGAAGGGAAAAACAAGATCAAGTAATCGGTTCATGTATTAACGCGATCTTGAAATAATCTTCATCCCACCCCCACCCACCCCCCCCCCCACCCCGCCCGGAAAACCCAAAATTCCCCCCTGGGGGGAGGGGGTATTCCCCACCGGTTGAGAACCACTGCTCTAAGAGAACGCAGAGATACAAAAACACTAATACAAGCAGAAAAGTTCCCCAGCTTGCGAGGCCACCCTATGAAGAATCGATTTGAAAACTTAGCTATGGGGCGGTTGAAAAGAAGTAGTTTCATCCACCAGGCCAAACAACTCTGCAGAGAAACCATCGATCTTCCCACAGTTGGTGTTCCCCTGACAACTATTCCAGAGCGAACCCCGTGGAAAGATGAACATAGACTATCGCTACATATCAAGACAAAAGTGAGAGGGATATCTGACAAGGAAGAACAGAACAGTGTACAGCGCAGAACAGCCACTCTCAGCTTCTTTGATGATAAATACCCACAGGATCTCTGGATCCGAGTCTACACAGATGGGTCAGCACAAAATCTTTTCGAAATGAAGGAGCGGGAGTGTACACAGAATACCTAAATAATACTAGGGACACGGCCAGAGTTCCAACAGGAAAGTACTGACATAACTACGATGCTGAAATTGAGGCAACTAAGATAGCCACAGAGAAATTACAAAATACCAGCCATGGTACACAATCTGTGGTGATATTGATAGATGCAAAATCAGTAATAGAGGCGCTCCTGTCTGGGAAATTGCCAGTACTAAGGATACTACTTTCTGAACTTAGCAGTCAGCATAAGGTCACCATCCAGTGGATACCATCCCACTGTGGAGTTCCTTGAAACGAGAGAGTGTCAACAACCTGATTTCATACAATCATGCGGACCCCTTCATTCACCACTCGTAACTACAAACACAACGTTGGGTGAATGGACTATCAGAATTCATGTTTAATTATATTTTACAAAGCTCGCTCTCTGAGCATACACAGTTAACATTCATTACTCAATTACAATCTACTATCATTGATTAAGTGTAACTATGCCCTCTCTAAACTATACACCGTAAGGGAAAACACAGATGTCCTGTCACACCGACTGTCAGTCTCCGTCTGACTCAATTCACATGTCCAGTCCAGTTTTTTGTCCCCCTTTCTCGTGCTGTTAGTTGTGCGGCGTGCTGGCACACTTGCCACGTCGTCCAGTTGTCCAGTCCTCGTAGCCTACAGCTATACTAGAGTTCAGTCTGTTTACGGGTAATCCCCGTGCTTACGTACTCTGTCCTATTACGGGAGTGAATCCCGTTACGTCCTAGTTATGTCCTAGCTATGACACATGCGTGTCCTGTCTAGGTCTGGTCCTAACACTGGTTTGGAGTACTATCTCCTTCTACTGTCTTTCTCTATGTATGCTCTTGTATAGAGTCCCTATTATGTCCTGTCTTTGTCCTTTACTTTCCTCTGTCCTTGTCCTACTTGTATCTATGTCTATCTACTTCTATCTCTGTCTATTCTACTCCTATCTCTGTCTCTCCCAGCACCTTGACACGCTCCCGTCCCCGTCGCATTGCGTCACCAACTTTAACTCATGGTGTGGCGCAATCTTTCGTAACATTTAAAAATTAGTTTGGTCTAATTTTGTCAAGTGCTGGTAGGGTTATGTCCTCATGTCCTAGGTATAATCACTAACTTCTGACTATCTGATGTCACATTGTCGTATTTATCCACTGGCTTATTAATCAGTGTAGCACAACTGTACTGTTGGCTAGAGTCAATACTCATGTCATTACACATATGAGAGCTGTAACGAACCGAAGCCCATTGCCTTTACGGCCTGCTTCTCAAAATGCCGATTAGCCGACACCCCGTCCAGATTGCACTTTTTACGGTACAATACATGAATATAAATTCATGCTCCCGTGTAATGTTTCTCCAACTATATTACAAGTTGTGTGTGTGCTGATGTTCACCTCTCTAACTTCCGTTTGTGGCTAAATATTCAAATGTATACCAAAGTATCAGTTAGTCTGTGATGTCTCCTGTTCATGTGGTTATCCCCCCTTCCATTTAATTGCTGTATGCATTTTTATCTGTAAGTATTTCTGGTTGTTTGCGTGTTTAGTTAAGTTTAATGTATGTTTAAATCAGAGACATAGGTGTATGTATCTAATTTATTGAATGTTGTTTTTCAAGCCTCGTAGATAGGTTTATGCTGTCACGAACTTGATGCGTTAGCATAATTTGTGACCGCCTTGCCGATCTAGGAAACTTAAAAATGTTAGCTATATCTATAATAGAATAGTGGCAACTACACACAAGATCACGAAACACATGTGTTACACTGAGAACGCAGACAAATTATAAAAACGCTTGGGCGCGGAAAAAAAATTCGCCCGCTTTTCACTCTCCTTGTATTTAATTCATTCATTCTGTCCTTGCACTCGTCTCTCTCACTCGCATTCGTTCTCACATGTTAAAAAGTTATGGTATGTCATTACATTATTATAACATTATAATGACACAGGGAAATAATCTTGGGAAATGCAATAAAATAAAATAAAATAAATAAAATAATTTTAAAAAATATATTAAAATAAGAAAATAAAATATAGTGCAAAATAAATAGTGCATTAAAGTTTTGGCTCAGTTTTTCAGTAAGCTTTTGAGCCGATTAATAGTGCAAAAAAATGGCACTGTATCTATCTATACATTATCTACAAATTAAGTGGGTTACTCACCCTTATTGTAAGTATACTACCTAATATTAACTATAATTTCGTGTGCTGAGATTTGCTGACTAAGGGAAGATAATCTAACTAATTAACTGAAATGGGGAAAAAAGTGTTGGTTCCCTTAATCGAACTATAAATCTCGATGGTACAAAAAAAATTTAGTGATGTTATATTTCTAACTAATTTTTATTAAATAAATAGGATGTTCTAACTATACTAACCTAATGTATGGAACGATAGTCTCTTAGAAGACTGCTAGGATGTAATAAATCTCAGTTATCTAATTTTAAGAGTAGTTATAAGTGTCTTCAGTTGGGAAATGGGAAAGGTGCATTTAATCTATAAAAACTAAAGTTGTCGTGTTTCTTTCAACTACGTACACCATCTTGGTTCCGCTTTTACGTAGGTTCAACTAACTACATATTCAAAAATATTCTATTCTATGCAATTGCGATAAAATTCTCTATAATACATGACAATTACATACATTTATCTTTATATCATATTTATATACATGGTAATATATATATTCATATCTATCACACTAATTAACTAAGTTAAATCAGGCGCACTGAAGATGTCGCGCTCTTTCCTTTTGGAATCTATTTCACAAGTTCTTCTTATGTATAATACTGGATTGCAATTCCTTGACTCAATGTAAATAGTGATGACATGAGTGTCTTATCATGTCACATCTGTGTGATCGGCTTTTGGTAATATTGTCACAGATGGAGTTGTGTCGACTTCTGGTAACATTGTCCCAGATGGAGTTGTGTCGACTTCTGGTAATATAGTCACAGACGAAGTTGTGTCGACTTCTGGTAATATAGACACAGACGAAGTTGTGTCGACTTCTGGTAATATAGTCACAGACGAAGTTGTATCGACTTCTGGTAATATAGTCACAGACGAAGATGTAGTTGTGTCATCTTTCATTGGCAATTCAGGCACATTAAAGTCTGTAGGCCTACTTATCACGTCAGCCAGTATGTTACTTTTGCCACTGGTTTGCCTTACAGTAAACGAGTAATTTTGGAATACCAGGGACCATCTGTATATCCTATTGTTTTTGTGGACACCTGTCTCCATGACAGTGAGTGGTGAGTTGTCAGTCTCTATGACAAAGTGAGTCCCTGCCAAAAATCGGTGGAGTTTATGGACACAGTACACAATCGACAGCGCTTCCAATTCAGAAACCCCGTATTTGGCCTCAGTAGGAGTAATTTTTCGACTTACGTACATTATTGGATGAAGAATGTCGTTGTATTTCTGGCCCAAAATGCCTGCTATCGAGACTGTGCTTGCATCCGTCCTAAGAAAATATTGCAACTGAGGATTAGGCAAGCGGAGTATTGGGACATTGCTAAACAAATGTTTAAGTTTTGATAAAGCATCAATTAGAGTGGCATCTTTCACATCAATCTTTACATTCTTTTTCAATAAATTAGAAAAGACACTGGTAATTTCCGCTAGATTGGGAATGAACTTGTTATAATAATTCACCAATCCAAGCAAACTTCTGACTTGTTTCTTGGTGACTGGTATCGTAAGATTTAGAATCTTTGTCACAATTTTGCTATCTGTTTCCAAATGGCCTTTTGATATGGTATGGCCTAGGAAGTCTATTTTCTCCAAGCCCAGCTCCACTTTGGTGGGCTTTACTGTAAGTTTAAATACTCTTATCCTTTCAACGACTTGTCTAAGTCTTTGCAAGTGTTTTGTCCTGTCTGTTGTATGAACATATCTGTTGTTTATATGTTTTGGTTTTCTCTGTATGCTGTCCCTTGTTGTTGTCAATTCTATTGTTGGTTCTGGTTGTTCTATCTTGTTGTCTTCTGTTTGATTCCCTAGAGTGGTTGCGCTGAGTGCGTTTTCTGTCTGCTTGGAGGGTGTAGGTGCGCTATGTTCATTTTCTGTTTGATTACTGTCTGGTGTGGATGCATTATGTTTGTCTCTTGTCTGATGAATTGGTGTAGTTGCATTGTGTTTGTCTTTTGTCTGATGAATTTGTGTGGTTGCCTTGTGTTTGTCTTTTGTCTGATGTTATTGTTTAGAGGCCAATGTTGTTAATTGGTCCTCTGCTGTCACGTTATTACACTTCCTTTCTGAGTGATGATATAAGATACATGATGGAGACATATAATTAATATCTCTAATAAATTTCTGCCAGTCAAAATGAGCTAATATTCTGGCTCTGGTATAGTTATATTGTAATTGATTAGCACCGAACGAATGTATCTGTTGCTTTTCGACTGGTGGTATTGTTTGTTGATATTTATGGTTGTCTCTCTTGCCATTTGTTATGAGACTTTCTTTGTGTACCTGAAAATAACATGACGTGTTTTCTGTCATGTTTGGGTTTATACCTTTTTTCACAGGATGAGGTAACTGTACTGGCGCGTTGCGCCTGTATGAAATTTTGCTTAGTGGTGTTGTTTCTTGTACCACTTGGTGTTTTAGGGTGTAACTTTTTCACCTGCAGGTCATCTTGCTGTATCTTTGTTTCTGACTTTGCTACCGCATTAGCCTTATGGGTTTCTCTCCAGGCTAATATTCGTTCTGCGGTACAGTTTTTCAACTGTGGTAAGCACCCAATTATCAAATCCGTACACGGATTCTCTAAGATGGCGCACGTAAATGTGCCGGACAGGAATGGAGTGTTTATACGGGCTTTTGCTAACGGGTATTTTTCTATTGTACCCGAGAATGTACGGCACTCTACAGAGCCGCCCGTATAATCTTCTGGCTTGGCCAATTCCTTCCTCAAGCCAATAAGGGTACTACCGCTGTCTACTAAAAACTGACAAGGGTTTGTTGTTAACTATCCCGTCATGAAATACTAGTTTGCCTCTGGAGGCTGTGACTGCGTTAGCATTCTCCGTAGAGCATGGTACTGTGTGTCCGCATTTCAGCACACCGTCTTCGTGAAATTGATGGCAATATAACACAATTATCAAAGTTCAAAACATCAATAGCTGCTACAACATTATCAGTATATGGTAAAACTTCCTCACTTTCACTTTCATGCTCACTTTCACTTCCAGAAGAGGTATCGACAAGTATAGCATTACTGGCTCTCAATTTCTGACGTCCAAGACACCTCTAGAACTATAATGTCCGTACGAACGACAAAAGAAGCATTTAACTGCACGTCTATACGTGTTTCTCTTACTCTCTTGCTTCTTTATCATCATCTCTAAGTGAGACGGATATCCCGGGTTCTTATCGCACATCGAGTACTGTTCGTGAAACAAATGACAGTATGGGCATTGAGGTGGCTTAGATTTGGGTTTGTCCCTCATCTGAAATGGTTCTCTGAGGTTTACTTATGCAAATGATACTATTTCAGACTCTTCCACAGATGTTTTAAAGATGTCTCGATTGGAAGAAAAATATGCTGACCCCCGTTTTTCTAACTGTTCTATTGACTCAATATCGGCTTGCTGCAGAAATTTTGCAAAGGGAGATGGTAACGTGGAGATGACTTTGTCCATTATCATTACATTTTTAAGTTTATCAAAGCTTTTGTCTACCTTTGCTGCGGCTAGCCATCTGTTAAATACACTCTGTACGTTAGAAAGATAGTCAATGAACGTTTCTGTTGGTTTAGGTTTTAATTTTGAGTATTGAATTTGATACCCTGGAGCGTCTAGTAAAAAATGTTGCATAATGCGTTGTTTAATGTAGTCATAATTATTTCAGAGCTCTTGGGGGATAGATTCTATCACTTTTAAAGGCTCCCCCGAGAGATTCTTCATATAGACCACCGCCCAGTGTTCTCGTGGTACATCTTGGATTTTAAATTGGAACTCTACATTTTCAGTCCATGCAGATATGGAATCGCCTTGGCAATAGGGTTTGATCAGCCCTTTGTACTTGTTAAATTTGTTTTCCTCTTCTTTACTTCTTAACTTGGTGGTGGCAATCTGTGCATGAGATTCAATCTCCATTTCCTTTAACTTCATCTGCGTTTGTGACTCAATTTCTAGTTGTTTTTCCCTAATTTCTAACTCTTTTAATTTAGTGGCCTCAGCCAGTTCTTTTATTTTGGTGGCGTTGGCTATTTCTTTTAATTTAGTGGCCTCAGCCAGTTCTATTTCTTTTAATTTAGTGGCCTCAGTCAGTTCTATTTGTTTTAATTTAGTTGCTTCAGCTAATTCAGCAAGATCTTTCTGATGCTGACGTTCCTGTGCTTGCTCATCTCTTTCAGCATCTTTCAATTCTTTAAATTTATCATTTGCCCATTTTTCTAATTTCTCACCTGTATATCCCAGGTCTTTACCTGCCTGTATACACTCACCTAATGTTGACATCTTGCTAATGTTTATACACACACTCGCATATACAATGAAATGAAGAATAAATGTTATATAATGATATTAATTATATACAGCACTCAATTTGAGATGCCCTTCTAATCAGTTTATCAAAACTATATGTATACTTATCTGAAAAAGCTGGAGTTCTCTTGAGCCTATAAGAAGTTCTTCTGAATTTCAAGTTGAGCTGCTGTTCTAATTACACCTGCTCTGCATTCTGTTATATAGAGCAGCAAAAGTTACTATTTTGAAAATACAGTACATACAAGTTGTTAACACACTCAAACAATTTTGTGCAATGATTCGCTCCGACGGGATGCTGAAATGCGAAATTAATTAATTTATGTTTGTCTGTCGTCTGTCGTGTCAATGTCGTTGTGTCTTCACCTCTGCTCGACCTCACCTGAAACGTCTTTGTGAAACATATTCATATTCATTCTATCACAATTATAACACTTTTCACACATAAACTTATCTATCAATTCGCTAATCACAATTTGCCGTAAATTTTTAGAAATCAACTTTCTGATCTTATTTTCATTAGATTGAATACAATTCGTATTTTCACTGAACACTCCTGTACACTTTCTCGGACATTCCATCTTTTGTAGGTTTGTGAACACTACTTCGTTTCCAATTTTTCCGTGGTTTTAAGGATTAGTTCTGAAAACCACTTCGAACATTCAAATTTTCTCGTAGGTTCAAGGCCCACTTCTGAACACCATCTCGGTTCCGCCTGTCAACAACCTGATTTCATACAATCATGCGGACCCTTCATTCACCCCTCGTAACTACAAACACATCGTTGGGTGAATGGACGATCAGAATTTACGTTTTATTACATTTTACAAAGCCCGCTCTCCGAGCATACACAGTTAACATTCATTACTCAATTGCAATCTACTTATCATTGGCTAAGTGTAACTATGCCCTCTCTAAACTATACACCGGCAAGGGAAAACACAGATATCCTGTCACACCGACTGTCAGTCTCCGTCTGACTCAATTCACATGTCCAGTCCAGTTCCTCGTCCCTCTTTCTCGTGTTGTCAGTTGTGCGGCGTGCTGGCATCACTTGCCACGTCGTCCAGTTGTCCAGTCCTCGTAGCCTATAGCTATACTAGAGTTCAGTCTGTTTACGGGTAATCCCCGTGCTTACGGTACTCTGTCCTATTACGGGAGTGAATCCCGGTATGTCCTAGTTATGTCCTAGCTATGACACCTGCGTGTCCTGTCTAGGTCTGGTCCTAACACTGGTTTGGAGTACTATCTCCTTCTACTGTCTTTCTCTATGTATGCTCTTGTACAGAGTCCCTATTATGTCCTGTCTTTGTCCTTTACTTTCCTCTGTCCTTGTCCTACTTGTATCTATGTCTATCTCTGTCTCTCCCAGCACCTTGACAGAGAGCTAATCGACTGGCTAAGGAAGGAAAAAAAAAAAAAGAACAAGCTGATGTGCCGATTACATACCACCAAAAGAAAAGAATGATCAAATCAGTCAGAAGGCCACCAAACCCTACTCAAGACGACTACCACGTTATGGACAGACCAGAACAAGTCATTATTCTGCGCCTCAGAACAGGACACAACAGATTACACAACCACATGTATACAAAATTCAAGATTGGTGACTCAGCCATGTGCTCATGTGGATTGGCGTCGCAGACAGCAGAGCACATTGCCCAAACTACAACATATCCAGGTTAACCTTCTGGCCTAGAGAGACAACAGTGGAAGATAAACTCTATGGACCGCTGAGTGAACTAAACAAGACTGTTAGATTCATACAAGAGACAACATTGCAGTTATAAACATATTTCAGGCGAACGAAAGAAGAAGAAGAAAACATTAACATGACAGTAATGCCTTGATTGCTCTCTACTTTATGTGTGTGTTGTTGTTGTTGTTGTTGCTGCTGTTGCGTATCCCTTACGGGACGTTGCAGTCAACACCAGCATTTTTCAGCTGCTGTTGATGTACTAGGCAAGTTTTACGTTCAGTAGTTTGCCATTACTTTCTGAACGACCGGTTCCCATACCAGCACGTTATAACACAACGCGACACGGTCTGCTGTACATATCGGTCGCAGCTGAGCTTCGAACGCCTGATACCCGGCTCACGAACCGCGTTCGCAAGCCTTTAGCCATGGAGCGGGCTACGAAAGAAGAAGAAGAACGAAAGAAGAAGAGAAGAAGAAGAAGAAGAAAACATTACATTAACATGACAGTAATGCCTTGATTGCTCTCTACTCTTATTTAACATTCTGGTCAAGCATTCTACGGAATTAAAGATAGCTTTAAAGCAACACACTTAGATGAACAATTGCCAGGGGACATAACCATCTAATATTTGCTATAAGGGAATTCACTGTGATTAAAAAACAGAAATTATATACTAGCAATAATATTATTATTTGACAGAAAATCTCTTTAATGTTTTTGTAGAAATTAAAATGTTAAAATCAAAGTTAGATTTCGTAATTCAATAATAATAATAATTTTAAAGTGCAAATACAAACTATTTCTTGCCTTTATTTACTTTTAATTTATAAACCACTTTACTGTTCTACGTTCACATCTTAAATTTTAAAGTATATTTTTAATGCTAGAGTGAGGGGAATAACACCCTCCCCCTCAGTGGGGGAAAACATTTTTTTACTGGCCTCCTAGGGCCACACCAAATTTAAATGACATTCATCATCATCATCATCATGCTGATGTTGCATTTTAACGGCATGGCCAAACCACTTGATCTTCTGTCTTTCAATAAATTTGACACAAGGTGTTGATCCCACAGTCTGTCTGATAGTCAACATTTCTTACTCGGCCTCGGATTGTTAGGTTGGCAGCTCTCCTCAAGCATCTCATTTCGCAGGTGTTGATTTTGCGAAGGTGTAATTTGGATAAAGTCCAGGTTTGAGATTGGTAGCATAGGGTTGGTGTGAATATGCTGTTTATTATCTGTCGTTTTGCGGACATGGGTATGTTTCAATGTTTCAGTAAGGGTGACAGTTGATATGTAAGTGCACTAGCTTTTTGACATCTGATTTCAATTTCTCTTTCCAAACTGCCATCTTCTGTGATCATACTACCAAGGTATTTAAATTCTTTAACTTGTTTCAGAGTTGTGTTATTTATCTGTATACTTAGTGAGCCTGGGGATCTGCTAACTTGCATTACTTCGGTTTTGGCTGTGTTTATTTATGCTCATATTGTATCTGCTGCAGGTTGAACTCAGATTAGTAATATAATTTTGTAGTCTGCCCTCATCGCTGTAAAACAGGCACTGATCGTCTGCAAATAGAAGTTTATTTATTAACTGTGGCTCAGTTGTTTCATCTGGAGTAAAGAGTTCTAAATTTTCTGAATCTGTTCTGTCGAGACTTGCTTGTTTGGAAATTCTGTCCATGTAGATATTGAATAGCAGAGGAGAGAGCACACATCCCTGCCTCACTCCTGTATTGACTGTGAACATATCTGATATATCTTCTTGTGTTCTTACTGCACTTAAGCTCGAGTGATACATGGCTATGATGTTTTCTAGTAATTGTCCTTGCATACCATAGTCTTCAAGGATGGTCCATAATTTGTATCTGTCTACTCTATCGAAAGCCTTTTCCTGATCTACAAATGCAATATTCTGCTGGTCACTATATTCGATAGTTTCTTCACATATTTGTCTAAGTGTAAATAATGTATCAGTGCAACTTTTACCTTTCCTAAAACCGAATTGTGCTTTGCTTAACTGTTGTTCAACTATTGGTCTAGCTCTTTGTTCCAATAGTTTTGCATACATGTTCCCTATATGGCTCAGGAGTGATATACCTCTGTATGTTTCGCACTCTCTCGTATTGCCTTTCTTTTTCCATATTGGTACTATTATTGCCTGTTGCCAATCATCTGGGACTTTTCTTTCTTCCCATGCTATATTAAAAATTCTTGTTAGCCATTTAACTCCTGTTTCCCCACAGGCCTGAATAGCTTCTGTGGTTATTCCATCTGGACCTGGTGATTTGTTTTTAGGACTTTTCTGCATAACTGCTTTGACTTCTGCAGGTATGAAATTTGGTTCTTGCTGTTCCTGGCTTTTAGGCACAAAAGTGGGGTTTTCTATGTTATGTGTGGGGTTAAGTATTTCTTGAAAGTATTCTGCCCACCTTGCTAGTCTTTGTTGTGGATTAAATATCGGTATTCCTCTTTTGCTGTTTATGATGGTGGTTGGGTTGTAGCATGCACCTCTGTTTCTCATTGTGGTGACACGTTTATAAAATTCTCTTGGGCAGTCTTTGCTAAGGGTCGCCATCTGTTCACCATATATTCTCCAGGATTCATCTTTAGATGTTCTAATTGTTCGTTTGGCATTAAGTCGTGCTATTCTATAAGTAATATAGTCCTGTTCAGATTTAGTTGTGATCCTCTTTTTGAATGCTGCCTTCTTTTTGAATATGCTATCTTTGACTTCGTTATTCCACCAGGCTGTTCTTAATCTTTTGTCCTGCCGTACTTTCTTTGTTCCACATTTATTTTCCAGTGTGTCGAGCATGGCAGCCTTGAAACATGTCCATTCCTTATCTACGCTTGAGAGGTCATCATGGATGTTCTTATGTAGGTTTTGGATTTCTTGATTGAATTCGTCTTTAACCGTATTTTCCTGCAGCCTCCTATAATTGATGACATGTGTTGTTACCTTTTTGTTTCTTATTTTCCTGTGTGGTGAAATCTTTTTGATTATGACTGGTTTGTGATCAGTATCAACATCTGTATTTGAGAGTGCTCTTTAATCTATAGTAGCCTTCTGTCTGATTTCCTGATTAGAATAAAGTCAATTTGAGATGCCTGGTCTATGTCATTCCATTTATACCAGGTTTTGGTGTGGCTACGACGATGTTGAAAAAAAAAGTATTTGCTATTATTAGTCCATGTTCCGAGCATATGTTGAGTAGATGATGACCATTGCTGTTACAATCATTCTCTTTGTCACTGAATGGCCCCATGCAATCCTCCCATGGTGTTCTTCGTGTGCTTATTCGTCCGTTAAAATCACCCATCACAACTAGTTCAACTGTCTCCTTGACATTATTTAGTGTGTCTGCAAGTTTATCAAAATATTCGTCTTTGTCTTCGTCGCTGTAAGTGTCATTGCATGGGGCGTATGTTTGTATAAAAGTTGTTGTTCTATTTCCTTCTTTGATCTGTACTAGTATTATCCTTTCCGATATAAATTTAGTGTTGATAATGGCTTTCGCTTTGTCTGGATGTAACAAAAAACCCACTCCATGTTTAGCTGTAGCTCGCTGGTCGACGCCACTCCATATAAGAACGTAACCTTCATGTGTTCGTTTCGTGTTCTGCCCCTTTTTCCTAGTGTCTGCGAGTCCTAATATTTGAATATTTGATTTTTTCATGAACTCTACACAAAAAACAAAAAAACAAAAAAAAAAGTGTAGGAATAATACTTGACGAAAAAACAGCCAAGTCACTTAATGGATACTGGTGTATTTCAGATAGAGTTGTTTTGGTCAAAATCAAAGGCAAACCAATAGATATAAATATTATACAAGTATATGCACCAACAACAAGCAGTAGTGATGAAGAAATACAACACTTTTACGATGAAATAGAAATGACGATGGCTCAAATTGGATCACAGGAAATAAAAATAATACTTGGAGATTTTAATGCAAAAGTAGGAAAGGGGAAAATGGAGGATGTAGTTGGGAATTATGGTTTAGTTACAAGAAATGAAAGAGGGGAAAAGCTCATAGAATGGGCAAATATCAATGATATGATAATTGGAAACACGTGGTTTAAACACCATAAAAGACGACTATACACATGGAAAAGCCCTGATCAGAAAATACGCAACCAAATTGACTAATTTACTACTAATTAATAACAGATTTAGAAATGCTCTAATTAATGTAAAAACAATGCCTGGCGCCGACTGTAATAGTGATCATGTACCACTATGTGGACAAATAAAAGTAAGATTAAAGAGAGGGGAAAAAAGGGTTAGGAACATGAGACTTAATAAAGAGGTTCTGAAAGTAGATAAAGAAATTCAAGAACAATATATAGTGACTGTGAAAAATAGGTACAAAGCAATAGCTAAAATACAGAGTATAAATGAACAATGGGAAATGTTAAGGGACTCCATTCATCAAACTAGCAAAGAAATATTGCCGAAGAGAAGTCAAATAGCTAAGAAAGAATGGATGAATGAAGAAATCTTAATGCTGATGGACAAAAGAAAACAGAGTAAAAATGACAAACAAGAATACGCTAAGATAAATAAAGAAATAAAAGATAAATGTTGGAAGGCAAAAGAAATTTGGTTAAATGAGAAGTGCAAAGAAAAAAAAAAAATTGAATTAAATGCCATTAAAGATACAAAAAATATGCACAGACAAATCAGGGAGCTCACGGGAAGAAAAATAAGAATAAATAAAGGGTGTTTGAAATCAAAACCAGAAAAGATATTATTGGAGGAAGGTGCTATAATGAAAAGGTGGAATGAGTATATAAGAGATTTATATGATGAGGAAAGGGAAGAATTAACATAAGAAAGTAACGTAGAAGGTCCACCTATTCTAAAAGAAGAAGTCGCTGACGCTATGAAATATATGAAGAAAGGAAAAACAGCTGGACCAGATGAAATTGCAATAGAACAATTAGAAGTATTGGGAGAATTTGGAGTAGATATATTAACCAAAATGTTAAATGATATTTACAGCTGTGGATATTTACCCACTGATATGCTGAAATCTGTATTTATAGCTATACCAAAAAGACCAGGAGCAATTGAATGTGAAGATTTTCGTACAATTAACCTCATAAACCATATCACTAAGCTTCTGCTCAGAATCATAATGAGAAGAACCAGAAAGAAAATAAAAATGGAAATTAGTGAAGAACAGTATGGACTTGTGGAAGGAAAGGGCAAAACAATATATACAATAATGCAATATATACATTACGGGCACTAATAGAAAGGTCAATGGAGAAACAGAAAGACATATATTTATGCTTCATAGATTATACTAAGGCATTTGATAAAGTAAAACATGATGAACTGATTAAAATGTTGGAAGATATCAACATTGATGGGAAAAATTTAAGAATAATAAAGAATATTTACTGGAACCAAGTAACAGCGTAGTTACACATAAAGCTAGGAGTACGACACGGATGCGTCTTGTCACCAGATCTCTTCTCCCTATATAGCGAAGTAATAATGAGAGAGATCAAAGAGATGCCAGGAATACTAGTTGGAGGTTATGATCGATATAAATAATATACGCTATGCAGATGACACAGTATTGATGGCAGATAAATCAACAGACCTACAACAATTGTTGGACACTGTAGTAACAGAGAGTGCAAGGAAAGGACTCTACTTGAATATCAAGAAAACAGTAACAATGGTGATATCAAAGAAAATGGTGACACCAAAATGTGACATAAAAATAGAAGGAAAAATTCTTACCAAAGTGGATAATTTTAGATACCTAGGGACATTTATAACATCAGATGGAAGATGTACAACAGAGATTAAGAGCAGAATAGGGCAAGCAAAGGCCGCATTTCAGAAAATGAAGAGTATCTTGTGCAATATCACTGAGTGTAAGAAAGAGAGTGCTGAAATGCTATGTAGAACCAGTTTTGCTGTATGGCAGTGAATCTTGGAATGTAATGAACAAGTTAAGAAGAAATCAGAAGCAACAGAGATGTGGTTCCTGAGACGAATGTTGCGAATTCCTTGGACTGCCAGAGTAACTAACAACGACTGCCTGAAACAGGCTAATGAAACTAGAACACTATATACAACAACTAGCTGACCCGGCCCGGCTTCGCCCAGACCCTGATGGGGAGCATCTCATTTAATTCATATAAGTAGTCATATAAGCTCCCGTTCCTGTTCCCGACTATCTATCTGTCTGTCTGTCTATCTGTCTGTCTGTCTGACCCGGCCCGGCTTCGCCCAGACCCTGATGGGGAGCATCTCATTTAATTCATATAAGTAGTCATATAAGTTCCCGTTCCAGACTGTCTGTCTGTCTGTCTGTCTGTCTGTCTGTCTGTCTGTCTGTCTGTCTGTCTGTCTGTATGACCCGGCCCGGCTTCGCCCAGCTCTTGGTGGGGAGCATCTCATTTAATTCATATAAGTAGTCATATAAGCTCCCGTTCCCGTTCCCGACTATCTACTGTCTGTCTGTCTGTCTATTATTAGAAAGAGCACTTAAAAGATCTTTACATCTTCCCCCAAGAATTAACTTGGGTAAATGGAGCGTCTCATTTAATTCATATTCGGCCCCTGCTCCCGTTCCCGTTCCCAAAAAAGACGACCCGGCCCGGCGTCGCCCAGTTCCTGGTAGGGAGCATATCATTTAATTCATATTCGGCGGAGGGAGGAGGAGGAGACAGGAGGAGGAGGGAGGAGTAGGAGGGAGGAGGAGGGATTAGGAGGAGGGGGAGGGAGGAGGAGGAGGGAGGAGGGGGAGGAGGAGGAGGGGAGGAGAAGGAGGGAGGAGGAGCGATTAGGAGGAGGAGGGAGGAGGAGGGGGGAGGAGGAGGGAGATGAGGAGGAAGGAGGAAGATGGAGGAGGAGGGGGGAGGAGGAGGGAGGAGGAAGATGGAGGAGGAAAATGGAGGAGGAGGGAGAAGGAGGGAGGAGGAGAAGGGAGGAGGTAGGAAGAGGAGAGAGGATGAGAAGGAGGTAGGAGGAGGAGGAGAGTGAGGAGAAGGAGGTAGGAGGAGGGGGAAGAGGAGGGAGACGGGGAAGGAGGAGGGAGGAGGCGGGAGGAGGGGGAGATATGAGGATGAGGGAGGAGGAGGAGGAAGGAGGAGGGAGGAGGAGGAGGAGGAGGGAGGAGGAGGGAGAATGTGGAGGGAGGAGGAGGGAGGAGGTATAGGGAGGAGGAGGAGGGAGGAGGTGGAGGGAGGAGGAGGAGGGAGGAGGAGGGAGGAGGAGGAAGGAGGAGGAGGATGAGGGGGAGGAGGAGGAAGGAGGAAGAGGTAGGGGAAGGAGGGAGGAGGAGGAGAAGGAGGAGGGGAGGAGGAGAGGGGAGAGAGGAGGAGGAGGGAGGAGGAGGGAGGAGGAGGATGGATGAGGAGGAGGAGAAAGAGGAGGTGAGGAGGAGAGAGGAGGAGGGATTAGGAGGAGGAGGAGGGAGGAGGAGGGAAGAAGAGAGCGAGGAGGAGGGAGGAGGAAGAGGGAGGAGGAGGATGGAGGGGAGGAGGAGGATGGAGGGGGAGGAGATAGGAGGAGGGAGAAGGAGGGCGGAGGAGGAAGAGGGGGATGAGGAGAGTAGGAGGAGGAGGAGGGGAGAGGAGCAGGAGCAGGAGGAGGAGGATTATAACGCATATGCCTGTAGATAACTGCAGCGAAAAGGTCCACCTATTTGAGAAATATGCAACAATGTTACATATATAGAGGAGCGGCTGGCCGAGAGGCCAGAACGCCGGATTCTCATTCGGGAGGCCTGGGTTCGATCCCTCGGTAAGGTGTCGGATGTTTTTCTGTCGGGGGCAAAAAGAGAATACTAACCAGCACAGATCATACGGTCAGGAACCGGCTGGACGACGCTGGTCTGTGGGCTAGAAAACCATACAGAAGTCCTGTTCATATGGACCAGAATCGCCAGAACCGACTGCAGTGGGCAAATCAGCATTGCCAAGAAAATGTAGGTACAAGTTTGCAATCAAAACTGCAATAATATTGCGTTTCTTTTTTTTTTTTTGAACAGTATATAAAGGTAGTCCCAGAGCAGATACTGCCATTGGGGCATGAAGTATTAGCCCTTCACATTCCAGGCCATGACATATTAGGTGAGCTGGATAGTTCCTTTCCTCATCACCTTTCTTTTCTTAACAGTGCAGCGCCCCCCCCCCCACCCAAAAAAAAAATTGTCTGGTACCCATTTTTTATAAGGCTGGCTCACTGCCAGGTTCATACTGGGAAATATAATTCTGTCTCCCTGAGGATTGAATCCAGACCACTATCTTGGCAGGCTGGTGTACTAACGACTGTGCCTAGAACGTAGAGAGTAACAAACGGATGGTGAGTTGCTTGGTCACCCAAGTGCTGCCCACAGGCCCAGCAGTCATGTACTCAAATCCTCATTGTGGGAGGGATTTTATAAACAATTGACCTGGGTTCACATGACTATAGCCTGCAGTCCAACCTGTACTGATTAAACTAATTCAACAAGGCTGGTTCACATCACTGCGGTCTGTACACATTACACCAACCCCACAACAAGGATGGTCCACATCACTGCGGTCTGACTGTACAGATTAACCAACTCCACAACAAGACTGGTTCACATCACTGCAGTCTGTACTTATTACACCAAACCCACAACAAGACTGGTTCACATCACTGCAGTCTGTACACATGTCGGATACGTTGAGATTGATGGCTCAACCCCAAAGAGATAAAGAATGCAAAATTCTTTTTCCCAATGTGATCCTGCCCGTTTAATTAATTTAGCTGTACTGACTCAATTGGTTGAGACCAGAAATAGAGTTTTAGAGAACCAAGGAATACCTTCAGGAAATAACTGACAAAGTTGTATTCCCTTTTATACCCAAAATATCCTTTAAGTGGTTCCTTGCCTCTCCTCTACCAACTAATTAATTCTATCTAGGGTAATTTAAAACAGTTTGACTATGACAAGTAAAATACAATCAATACATGACATGACCTCAGTTTTTATGATTTAATAAACACAAATATGGATTTTGTAAATTGCATTCAAAATTACAATTTCCTGTCATAAAATAAGGACATATACATATACAGTAAATATACAGAATTGATGTGCCAATGATAATGTATATATTAACAGCTATATTTTTTCCAGGGGCCTGTAATGCTAATCTTTTACTGGCCTGGATGATCTGGAAAAAAAGAACTGTTTATACTTTAGAATTCTCCACTTCCAGCTTTGGGAATCCCTTTGGCTATCTAATTGCTGTAGTCTTAGTGTTCCAGGGCGTAGTAGAGCATAAGTTGGCTCTTGGTTTTCCTTTTTTTTGTTTGGCAGGTAAATGTTTAAATAAAGATTACCTCTCCTATGAGACAAATGGATGGTTGCAGGTAGATAAGTTTCTGCGCTACTCTACCAAGGGCATCACTCAACAATGTGCTCACTCAACAGGTGCTGCATTCAATCTTCACCAAGTCAGGTCTGGATTGACATGAATAAGACCACCACCTGAAATTCCATCAATCACATAATTCTAATGATATCATAAATATGACATTAGAAATGAAATGTAAAAGACTAAGAACATAACCAGTGAAAACAATAAAAGGAATCTTGTTCTTAGAGAAAATAAACATAGAAGAAAGATAGTCATAGTGTTCTCAATTAGTTATCATCAACATAGTTGTTTGCTCTCATTCCAATCTTCCACTATCAGGTGTTCAAGGTTTAACTAGCAGAGGTGCAGTTTCATCGTCATTTATGCAGTCCTTCAGTTTATAGTTTAAGTAATACCTTGAGTGATTTGGAATTTGACAATTATGTTGACCATTCTCTTCTTCATCTTTTTCTATTCAGGAAAAGGGTCTCATACATTAAGGGCTTTTAAAAATCAGTCCCCATTGTAATGAGTGTTTGTTTATAAGCAATATAAGTACATTATGGTATCCATTCTTGTATAGTATTCAGGTGACTTCTCTTTTTAGTCCAAAGTTTTACGGAGAGTATAATCCTCCCTCTTCACAGTTTCTATACTAAGAGTGTACTTCAGCTATCCGCCGCATCATGCTTATTATAATCATTCTCATCATCATCATGATTACCTTATCTCATTGTAATTACAATCATTATCATTATTATCATAATTATTACATTGTCATTACAATCATTATCATTATTATTATTATCATAATTATTACATTGTCATTACAATCATCATCATTATTATCATGCTTATGACATTAGAAATCATTACATTATTCTAATATTATCATCATAATCATTGTTACATCATTTTAATTACATTACAGTCATCATCATCATCTTTGTAGTACATTATTATCATTACACTAGACCATAAGTGTTACCAGAAGTGACATGAAATACAAAGTGGAAGTATGCTTAAATTACACACACACAGATGCTGTAATATGCACAATGCATGATATTGGTTGTGTCGTGCTTAGCGCACAAACTAGATGATAGGAACATGAATGATATTTTATACAAAGTGGTGTTATGCGCCGGAGTGTACAAAATTATTATTTAGTTTATGAGTTACGCGAACTAGTTTCTGGTGATAGTCATGGCATTCCACATCAAATTTACCGGCTATCCTGAGATTGACTGTTGGCTTATACTCCCTCGCTCTCAGCATGTAACTTCACTCACTCAAATTCCCCATGCATCATTCATATGCATGGATGATCATTTCACTCAGTCTATAGACACATTCATATTGGTATGGGTGATCATATAGGAATCATTCATCACACATCCTTCATACTGTCATGTAAGGTGGGTGATTTCCCAATGATAACTTACAATGTTTTCCATCATTGATATCACAATGAAGTATCTCCTTTCACAATCACTCATCATACACATCATATCTGTAGGAATGACATCAGGCCTAGGTAGGTGCTTTACACAGAATACATTCACAGATTCAACAAGAATGACATTACAAGGGAATCTCATCCTTCAACCTACTTATATTATTTCCTGGATATTTAGTCATGCATGCTGATGTGTTTTATCGAATGATACATTCACATCTGTTTAACAATGATGAAATCACACATGAATCCTCACAGACATGTTATCAGCAATGACATAGTAATCATTGTGATCATTAGACATAATTATGCAATTCACCCAGGATTTAGCAACATGAAATCCAGGAGTTATCACATGTACAATTTAGGTGCTATATCCAATTCACATTCAGGCATTATGAATTAAAATACTTCTTGCATGGCGATTGACTAAGTATTATTATTGTAGTGGCACAAACATTAATTCCCTATGTTTACAACATTGAAAATACATTTGACTCACCGCTATGGTGTTTTAACTCAAGACACAAATTATGATACCTGTAGAATATATGTTTGATTCTCATGTGTTCATGAATTATCAGAAAACTATTTGTTTGTCCATGTGCTCATGTCAAAAAGTAAATCTACTGACTAATGTGCTCAATCTACTTGACTATACACATTCCACTAAATTCTCTATTAGTGCTGGCACATGTAAACTAGTTTTTAATCTTACCAGTGGGCTACATATACAATATGTCCTTACCACTGTACTAAGAATTCTGAGTTTCCTTAAGTCACCACTCTAATTGTAGATTGAGTTTTCATGCTTAAGAAATAAAGTTTACAACATGTGTCTAATGTTTATACATTAACTAAGTTGTTTAGCTGGGAGAAAATAAACACTGTAGTTTTCTCCAAATGTACAGTTTATCTTATGACTATGATAACTGAGTATAATATTATTTAGTTTGTACTAGATTAAATTCTTTAAGAACTCACCATTCCAATCATTGTAGATTGAGTTGCTTAAGAAATAAATGTACAACTTGGATTACTGCTTATACATTAAATCCGTTGTTTACTTTGGGAGAAAATAAAATTCACTATGGGTATTCTTAATGAATAGTTTATCTATAAACTATAAACATTAATTATAATTACCTTCTTAAGAATTCATCACGCGTTCAACCAGTTGACTTACCAACTCTACTTCTCGGAACAAGGACTCACAACTTATCTAAGATTAAAAATAAATTATATTCACCTCATCCAAACAGGACGACTTCCAACACTTCAGCAACAGGTTTCCGAATCTGGGTGCGATGTTGTAGGCTGACGTTTCCTATCTTCATTTAAAATACTTATATTTAAATCTTATATTTAGACATATTTCATCATTCCCTTCGCCTCAGATCTTCTCCTCGCCTTGTGCTGGGCTGGTTCACACACACAGACAGTTTCATTCCCGCATGGGCTTTTTATTTTGTTTTCGTTGTTCCGGTGGTGACGTCATAAAGGGTCGATGAAAAAGTCGGATTATTGCCGTGGAGAACGAGGCCGTGTCAACCTTTTTTCGGCGCCAGGATTTATTTACCGCATGTTACACTGGTGAAAATGTAATATATCACAACACATTGCACCAACTCCTCAACAAGGATGATTCACATCACTGCAGTCTGACTGTATGCATTACACCAATGCCTCAACAAGGATGGTTCACATCACTGCAGTCTGACTGTACACATTACACCAACTCCTCAACAAGGATGATTCACATCACTGCAGTCTGACTGTACACATTACAACCCCACAACAAGGCTGATTCTCATCACTGCAGCCTGTACACATTACACCAACCCCACAACAAGGCTGATTCCCATCACTGCAGTCTGACTGTGCACATTACACCAACCCCATCATAAGGCTGGTTCACATCACTACAGTATAACTATACATTACACAAACTCCACTACAGTCTGACTGTACATATTACACCAACTCTACAATGCTGGGTTCACATCACACATTACAACCCCACAACAAGATGGTTCAAATCACACATTACAACCCCACAACAAGATGGTTCAAATCACACATTACAACCCACAACAAGGATGGTTCACATTACTACAGTCTGACTGCACACATTACAACTCCTCAACAAAGATGCTCCCAGCCTAACAGGTGTACCCACAAATGTTTCTGGGAAGTAAAAGTGCCCAGAGTGATACATTCCACATAACCCATTGAATGTCAATTGATCTACACAAATATGCAGCTAGCAGCACACACTTAATAAATATCAAGTCATGGAAGAGGGTCTATTACTAAAGCGTAAAAATCCAATAGGTAAATAAATCTATTTACATATTTAGGTTATACAGTACAGAAACAAATCATCATATCCAAAGACTCATTTACTGGAATGGGTAATGTCGGGGAAAATGGAAATATCAGCACGAAACTCCACTAATTGAAAGATTGAATGTGGCTTGTTCTTCTGTATGGTTGTGAATACAGAAAATTGATGAAGAAGCTGAAACACTTATCCTAGCCTTTTTGTCCCAGTCAGGTGAAATTATAAAATAATCAATGCCTCCTGCTGGTAAGAGCATACAACCAACAAAAACCTGGATGTGTAGCCAAAGGAAGTAGACAGGAACTATGGGGCGGTTGAAAAGAAGTAGTTTCATCCACCAGGCCAAACGACTCTGCAGAGAAACCACCGATCTGCCCACAGTTGGTGTTCCCCTAACAACTATTCCAGAGCGAGCCCCGTGGAAAGATGAGCATAGACTATCATTACAAATCCAGACAAAAGTGAGAGGGATATCTGACACGGAAGAACAGAACAGTGTGCAGCGCAGAACAGTCACTCTCAGCTTCCTTGATGAGAAATACCCACAGGATCTCTGGATCCTAGTCTACACAGATGGGTCAGCACAAAATTCTGTTCGAAATGGAGGAGCGGGAGTGTACATCGAATACCTAAATAATACTAGGGACACGGCCAGAGTTCCAACAGGAAAGTACTGCCATAACTACGATGCTGAAATTGAGGCAACTGAGATAGCCACAGAGAAATTACAAAATACCATTACCAGCCATGGTAACCAATTGGGGAGCTGGGTGATAGGAATGAGAGAGGTGACAGATTAATAGGCGAAGTGAGTAGGAGAAAACCTGGACTGGTGCAGCCAAGGTCTGCATGTACTTATTTTCTGTGGTGATATTGACAGATGCAAAATCAGTAATAGAGGCGCTCCTGTCTGGGAAATTGCCAGTACTAAGGACACTACTTTCTGAACTTAGCAGTCAGCATAAGGTCACCATCCAGTTTACGGAAACGACAGAGCTAATCGACTGGCTAAGGAAGGAGCAAAAAAAAGAACAAGCTGATGTGCCGATTTCATACCACCAAAAGAAAAGAATGATCAAATCAATCAGAAGGCCACCAAACCCTACTCAAGACGACTACCACGTTATAGACAGACCAGAACATGTCATTATTCTGCGTCTCAGAACAGGACACAATAGATTACGCAAACACATGTATACAAAATTCAAGATTGATGACTCAGCCATGTGCTCATGTGGATAGGCGTCGCAGACAGCAGAGCACATTGCCCAAACTACAACATATCCAGGCTAACCTTCTGGCCTAGAGAGACAACAGTGGAAGATAAACTCTATGGACCGCTGAGTGAACTAAACAAGACTGTTAGATTCATACAAGAGACAACATTGCAGTTATAAACATATTTCAGGCGAACGGAAGAAGAAGAAGAAAACATTAACATGACAGTAATGCCTTGATTGCTCTCTACTTTGTGTGTGTGTGTGTGTGTGTGTGTGTGTGTGTGTGTGTGTGTGTGTGTGTGTGTGTGTTGTTGCGTATCTCTTACGGGACGTTGCAGTCAACAACAGCATTTTTCAGCTGCTGTTGATGTACTAGGCAAGTTTTACGTTCAGTAGTTTGCCATTGCTTTCTGAACGACCGGCTCCCATACCAACACGTTGTAACACAACGCGACAGGGTCTGCTGCACAAATCGCTCGCAGCTGAGCTTCGAACGCCTGGTACCCGGCTCACGAACCGCGTTCGCAAGCCTTTGGCCATGGAGCAGGCTACGAAAGAAGAAGAAGAATGAAAGAAGAAGAAGAACGAAAGAAGAAGAAGAAAACATTACATTAACATGACAGTAATGCCTTGATTTCACTCTACACTTATTAATAATTCTGGTCAAGCATTCTACGGAATTAAAGATAGCTTAAAGAAACACACTTAGATGAGCAATGGTCAGGGGACATAAACATCTAATGTTGTTATAAGGGAAATTACTAGAATTAAGAAAACTGAAATTATATACTAGCAATAATATTATTAATTTACATACACTTCTCCCTACTAATTTCTTAGAAATAAGACGGTAAATAAGGAAAAAAGATCTTATAAATCCAAGAATAAAAATACTATATTGCTTATATAAATTATTTCTATTCTTTATTTACTTTCAATTTATAACCCACTTTATTGTTCCAAATTGATATCTTAAATATGAAAAGTATGCTCTCCACACATTTATAATTTTTAGTGAATTTAATTCCCCCCTCTGTGGGGGGAAAACATTTTTTTACTGGCCTCCTAGGGCCACACCAAATTTAAATGAAATTACCTACACACATCCCAAACTTTGATAACACTAGGAAAGACATGAGAAGACTGAATATTCACATGTTACACACATTGGCACCTTTCTGTCTTGACAGACGATAGTTTGGTACATTGTGCTTCAAAAAGACTTAATAACTACAACCCATGGCGGTGGCGAATGTGACTGTTCAGGCCAATTTGTGCTGTAAATATTCATCCACAGTGGATGCATGTGAAAACATGGTCATTTCCACAATAATGCACTATCTTACGTCTCTCACGCTCTGTGTATGCTTTATCTGCAATCATTTTATCCTTTGTCTTTATTCCATTTCTGATGTTTGCCCTCCATGCAACACGTTCAGCTGCGACTTGCTCCCAATGTGCATTATCAATGCCTGTATCAGTCATGTCCCGCTTACACATATCTTTGTATCGTAGTAGAGGCCGACCCTGAGATCTCCTATCCATCTGTAATTCACCAAAAGAGATGTTCTTTGGTATTCTACCATCATCCATCCTCCTAACATGTCCTATCCATCTAAGAAGTCTACGAAGACTGAGCATAGAATACACCGTCACACAACCTGATCTTTCCAATACAGTTCAATACTTCAGTATTTGTGATTTTGTCTTGCCGCTTAATACCAAGCATTCTTCGCAGACACCGAATATGAAAGCTGTTTAAACGTTTCTCTTGGTGTGAGTAAGTTGTCCAGATTTCACTGCCATAAAGAAGAGTACTAAGGACACCAGGCTTGGTAGGCGAGGACTTTTGTTTTGGCAGTAAGCTTCCTGTTCTCCCAGACTATTTTTGCTAACATGTTCATTGTTGTTGCTGCCTTGCCAATCCTGATGTTGATTTCCTGATCTAGGGATAATTTGCTATTTACCTCTGATCCTAGATATGTAAAGTGGTCTACTATCTCCAGTTCGGCGTCGTCAATAAAGATTGATGGTACCCCATGTGCACCTTGTGACATAATCTGTGTCTACCAGGCTGACATTCTGAATGTTCTACGAGAAGTAAGACGTTTGCGAGAACCAAGTGATGACTGTGAATCTACAACCATGGTCAGACTGCGAGAACTGCAAATTAAAAGAGGTGTTGCCAAACAAGAACACTGCGCAGAAAGCCAAAGAAGATTAATTAACCAACACAGAACTGGTGTCGTGAGCCGCTACACGCTGCGGGATTTGCAGAGGAGGGGATCCGAGCACTTATGGACTGAATGGTTCGATGTACAATGAGGATGATCTGTCGACTGACTAACTAACTAACTAACTAACATAATCTGTGTCTTCTTTTTGTTAATTGTTAAACTAAATTCAGAACAAGCGTTGGAGAATGCAGATAGTAGATTGCCATGAGTCAGATTACTTAAGACCTGGTTAACAGCAACATAGATTGGTGAAACAGTAATAGTGATAAATAAGTACGGAGAGTGATAAGGGAAAAGACACCGGTAACGGGCTAAAGATAGTGGCCAATAGAATTGCGAGGAGGAGGCCACGTGATTAGGAGGGTCGAGCAGGGCGAACGGACAAAGGGAGTCAGTCGGAGTTGGGAAGCCATGACAGACAGATCACGAAAGCAGAGAAGTGTGTCGGCTGAGAACTGAATATTCCTTGTGGCGATGAAACGCCGAGAATCGTCGACGGCCAGTAAATGAGTGTACGCTAGATATTTCAAGCGTGGACCGATTGATGAGAATAGTGTTGCCGCGACCAGGCGGGTGGACATGTTACAGCACGGAGTCGAGTCGTGTGCCGTGGGCAGAGGTTGCCGGCCTGTGAATGTAGGCGCCATGCGACCATGTGTAACAGGACTGTAAGTAGGGTAGAAGAGTGTGTGTGTAGATCATTGTAGTTGATTAGATAGCCTGGATAGCAGGACGTACTACAATCAGTGTGTAAACAAATGTCGTGAGTGTACATGTAACTTTGAATATCCCAGTGATTGTGTCGCATAGAAACAATACATGATGCCATTCTATCACTCGGTGGTGACGAGTTGTGTTCACGGTGTATCAGTGTGTAATTCATAAAGAGTGTCAACGTAGCCGCATCTCAATACCCCTAGTTACGTCAGAAAGGGCTCGTTGGCAACGTGGGGGCATTCGTCCTTCGAAAGAACTCGGCAAAATTGAGGCAATGGTTATTATGGTAGTGAACAAGTATGTATGTATTGTCAGCTACAGATTTTTCAATTAACCACAAACAGTTAAGGCTATGTACACCAACAAGATAATAGCACAAGCGCATGGATTATAGATAACAGAAAACCATGGCTAGGTGTGGAACATAGGACGCTTGAGCTTATGTACAAGAAAGTAACCCGCAGTAAGCGAGGTTCAACAGCTCAGGAAAGTAATCGGTTGTATTAAACATTGAAGAGCATAAGTAAGAATATGGGGCAACTTGATTCAGGTGATGGTTTCAAAGTGAGGTATCATCAGTGAAGTTAGCATTCATGGTGCAAAGTACAATGGAGCAGTCAGCGCCAATTCTGCTAAAGCTAAGAAGATGAGTAGCAGCAATACAAACAACAGAACATACGTCGATACTCAACGTTATAATTTCTGATTAACTTGGCGTTGTGCATGAGCGACAACACTTTAATATTAGGAAATCCCGGAAAATAGAAATACAGAAACATTATGGCATCTTGCCACAAGAATTACAGTGTGAAGCCGTATTCAGGGGGCTGCATGCATTAGAATGCTGGCATAGACTAATTATGTCAAAACTAGTATCTGTTCCAGAAATGTGTTCCATGACAGTTAGTAGTACACTATGAGGTATCTACACCATTGATGTGGAGCTGCACCTGACGACCAAGTTTATCCTTGTCGACCTGTGAGTGAAACGGGGACGGCCACGCTGATTTGGATCAAGCCCGGAAGCAAGCGGAAGTGAACCGAGCATCAGGATCAAGCCACTGGAAACATCGCTGGATATATACAGGGCAAGTTAATTCCAATTAATTTTCTATGTGTACTGCTCAATTACAGAGAGCTATTAGACACCTTTGTATGGTATTGTGCAATCAGCCTGATGAATTAGATTGTGCTTCCACAGGGATGATGGTGGTTAGTTAATCTTTTTCGGTTACAGGTTACCAAAACAAGATCAGCGACAACACTTACTGCGTGTACTGATAGTGATATATATAATCGGACTAATAGATAACAGATAATCATGTCTACCTTGGCAGACTTCATAGCTCTAGGTGAGAAGTGTGGTTTCACAGGAAAAGAGCTTATGACGTGGGCGGAGAATAAAGTGACTGAACACCAGAAGCAAGAACGGGTAGATAGAGCAGCAGTCAGAGAATTTGAAAGGCAGAAATTAGCAGCACAAGCAGAACTCGAAGAAAAGAAATTAGCAGCACAAGAAGCGGCAGCTAAAGACGCCAAAGAACTTGAGCTACAGAAATTAGCAGCACAAGAGGCAGCACTAGCTTTCGAAAAAGAGAAACTGGCAGTACAATTAACATTGAAAGACAAAGATGTGGAGGGGAGTATTAAAGTAAAGATGCTAGAACTGGAGAAAGAAACTGAAGTTGAAAAAACTAAGTTGGCAGCCAAAGCATTGGACCCCATTCGAAGATATCAAGGTATCATCAGGAACTTTGCACAAGGGGATTCCATCTCTGCATGGGTTACCAACTTCGAAGTGTTGATGAACCACTACAAGGTGCCAGTTGAAGAGTGGGCGATCCTCTTTCATAAGCATTTGGCCTTGGAGCCATTGAAGGTGGTAGAGGGCATCCCGGAGCATCGGCGAACTGATTACAACTATGTCAAGGAAAGAGTCTTGGCACATTTTAGTTTAGATGAGGCGGGTCTGAGAACCGCATTTAGAGTACTGACTCCAAAGTCGAACCAAACCTTCATGGATTTCATGGCCGAAACTCAATCTCTATATGACAAATGGCTGAAGGCAGCTAGAGTAGGCAACGACCCCGAAAAGCACAGAGACCTGATGCTGAGAGATAAAATTATTTCAGCTGTGCCAGACTCCATGGCAACGTTCCTGCTTGAAAATAAATGCGCCACAATAACTGAAATGGAGTCCAAGGGTGAGGCGTATTATAATGCCCATAGGGAGATTTTTGCAGAGGGGGCACAGCCAGAACTTATAGTAGGAGCAGCTGCCAGGTTCTCTGATCGAAAGCAATCATACGGACCCAGAAGTAAATATCAACCAATGAATAGATATACACAAATCCCACCGAGACAAGCGGACGTAGTTCGAACTGGCCCAGTAAGAGAATGTAAATATTGTGATCGCCAACATGGGTCGTTGGAAATGTGCGACCGAAATCCTGAGTATAAGTCATACCTCAAGAATATGTCGGTCAGAAGAAGCAATAGGTATGCAGACTATAGAGACAGTCTGAAATGCTGGTTATGTAGAAGCTATGGCCACTTGGCAAGGACGTGTAGTCTGAGAAAACTGAATGAAGACACCAACATGGCATACGCCATGTCCAGCAGCGACGAGGATGAACAAGACACAAATGCAACACACATGTATGACTGTCAGGGCGACATGACTGACAACAAAGTGTATATGCAGGAAGCCAACTCTGCATACATAACAAACGGAAATCTGGACGTTCGACGAGCATTAGTGAATGGTTTTGCAGTAAAAATGGTTAGAGACACAGGGACAACAATTGTGGGGGTAGACAGGAAGATGGTAAGAGATGAAGACTATACAGACGACAGAGTGACGTGCAGAACATTTGGCGGGGCGTTAGAGCAGTATAGAGTAGCTTGGACAGACATTGACTGTCCTTACTACAAAGGGCGGAAAAAAGCGGCAGTGTTACCACATCCCACAACGGAGCTAATATTGGGCAATATCCCAGAGGTCAAAGAGTGCACACCCCAGGACATAAACAAATGGGAAAAAGAGAACTTAGAAATAGCAGATTGCGATGCGGCATGGACATTCCCGACAGAAGACATTAAAATTAAAGTAGATGATGACCCATCAGACATAGGAACAGACATTTACCATACAGGCGAAGAATACAGAAGAATTCAAGGACAAACAAGGGACCCCAGTACAGGGACCGTACAGGGAATGTGTCCCGACGGTAACGACACAATCATGGACGATAGGCATGGACCAGTTGATATTCGCGAAGAGCTAAGACAGTTGACACAGCAAGAACTGACATGGGATACATTAAATTTTAGGCCAGACCTAACAGAGTACGAAAAGGAGAAAGTAGTCTTTGGTGTGGAAAACTTTAGAGTGGATTGTCCACAGTTCAACGACAGCACAGCAATGGTGAAACAATTTTTTATGCCATACTTGACTCACACATGTGCTAACAGGTTAGAAAAACAAATGGTACAACAAGCATGTTCAGCACAAGAGAGTAGGTCAGTATCTGGGTATAGGTTACAGGACGAAGAGGGCGTATGCAACAAGAAAAACAGTCAAGAAGAAAGGTCAAAAGAGAAGGTGAAGATAAAACAAACAGATGTTACAGACTACACAGAATCGGGTTGGGAGAATGAAATTCCCCCAAAGAGGCCACACGTACGGTACATTGACACAGACGCTCTGTTAGCACAATGGCAACAAGAGGAAATTCCAAAAGATCAAATAAATAAACGAACACAGGACATCAAAATAAGGAATTGGAATAGGTATTGGAAAAGTATAGGGTTAACAGATGAGGAAAGGAAAGAAAAGACAAAAGAAATAGATAAGTTCAAATCAATAACAACATATATTACAAAAGAAGATGCAAATCATTGTACAATACTACATGTTAAGGAGACATCACATGTTCCTACGTGAAACTCGTATCGTAGGATAGGTATATTGTATATACATGTCATATTCATGTTTATGTCATATACATGTTTGTATATACTTGTAGTGTATAAAAGCTATGTGTATGTGATTGGTACAGGTAGAAATGTTGTAGTAGAATGAATGCATTGATAGGTAGAAGGTTGATTGAAGTAACATGATGAGGTGGTAAAGTCATCAGGGAAAAAAAAAAATACAAACATCACAGAGGTGTAATAGTGTGGTTAAAATATAGACATGAAGTCTGTGAATGCTAGCAATAACATGGCCTAAGAAACGTTACACCGACTATATGATAAAATGATCTGGTCAGATTAGGGACAAAATCCCGATAGTACAATAGGGCATACGGTAAGACTATCATCTAGGAAACCATGCGTTCATACAAGGGGATTGGTCCAGTGGTTGGCACGTTGTGGTACTGACCATGATAACATGTCAATGTAGGAAATGTGATAGGATTGCTGTAATATAATATGCCATTGTGAATGTAAATATGTATGTATGGATATATATACACACAAGGCTGTTGTTAATTTCAGATAGTTAAGGGGTGTAAATGACTGAGCAGAAGAGATAATGTCGAAGGTACCTCAAAGATGCTACCTCACTAGCTGACTGAAGAGGCTGAGACCGACAGACGCAAGGAAGATTGAGAATCTGATGGGTAGAAGATACAGTTAGCGAAGACAGATACCAGCCAGAACCAACCAAGAGAGTAATAGTTAATAACATTCACAATCATTCAATAAACAAAACTCATAATATACGTAGATAGAGATAAATATAATTTTAATGGCTTTAAGTACATCCATAAACATCAGTACGTTCTTATGATCATGATCATCATGCCATGTATATTTGTAATCAGTATGCAGGTAATTTTAACAATAATTGTAACAGTGTTGATTGTACTATTACCTGATTGTAACACATAACGTATAAAATGAGATGTCGGTGCTAGAGATGCTAGAAACTGATGAATGCTCATAACTGGAAAAAAAAAGAAGGATCAACATCTACCAGAGCAGGAAGGTTGACAGTGGGTCTAAAGCCACGATATATCACAGATGACACCCATAACAAAAAAAAAAGAAAAGAAGAAGAAGGTAACTGAGACATTACTACCAGTGATACATATTGATGTCACAAAGATGATAATGATGGGCGAGTGAAAGTTTGAATAGTGCTTGAAATAGTACATGTGAGTCCAACTTTATATACTATTCAGATTTTATGACAATATGGTAAGTTGGAAAGACAGACATGTACAATTGGTAGGAGAAACTTATGTGATTGTGGTAACAGATACATAACATGAGAACATGAGGAGTGACAGCGAAGTGAGAAAAAGGGGACGAGAAGACTGAGAGTAGGAATTTGTGCGAATGAGAATCAATTTGAACACAACTGGGATCCTTGCACACCGGTATACAGGAAGCGTACAGGCATAGACGGAACATTTGAGGTTCGAGTATGCGTGTTGTAAGACAGAGTACAGAATAAAAAATTAAACACTATAAAAAAAAAAAAAAAAAAAAAAAAAAAAAAGAGAGAGAGAAAATTGTGATGAATGGATGAAAGAGAGAGAATGAAAGAGAGAGAGAACAGAGTACAAGTACAGGTGAAAGAAAGAATACAAGGATAGTGGAGGAGGATTATTAGCAGTACCAATGATAATAGTACCAAGTGGTAGCACTTTGTACATATAATATGTTAACATGTAGTACTTTGGCATGGTAGTAGATGTATATCAAGGTATATAAGGGTCATGGTATTAGGAACACGACAAGGAAAAAGTTAGTAGCAAGAACACCAGGGATAAACAGAAGGCAAATAAAGGGAAGAGATAGCCACAGAGCACAAGTAACTAATGGCAGCCAACCACGCACACACGTTGACAAGACATATACAAGAGTCATAGGTACTCGCACCAAAGAGATCCACAGTCGTAGCATAGACTACTCAGGAGCAAAATAGAGCTTAAACAAAATATGGGTGAAATTGATGTCTGCAATACACACGTTCCTGCACCCAGGGCTTAAGGGCTGGGGAGGGTGTCAGTTGCTTGTACCGAGGTATAAATGAGGAACCTTATGGGAATGTCCGGGGTGGGACATTGGGACTCATAGTAGGTTGATCCTCAACTTGCCGAAAACAAAGGGGGTTGAGGCCACACGAGGTCTATTTGGGAATAGACGGATATTCGTGTCCGACATTATAATTTGTGTGAAGGTATGGCAGAATATCAACGTAACACAGAGGGAAGTTAAAGGGAACTGAGAAGCAAGCTCAAAGGCATGAGGCAGTAGACAGATATGTGCGACCAGGGACAGGCATGTGCGACCAAGCTGACTCATGTCAAGTGTAGAGATAAGGAAGAACCCAAAAATGTAGAACATTTTTGAAATTGCGGGGGGCATATGCCATGAGTCAGATTACTTAAGACCTGGTTAACAGCAACATAGATTGGTGAAACAGTAATAGTGATAAATAAGTACGGAGAGTGATAAGGGAAAAGACACCGGTAACGGGCTAAAGATAGTGGCCAATAGAATTGCGAGGAGGAGGCCACGTGATTAGGAGGGTCGAGCAGGGCGAACGGACAAAGGGAGTCAGTCGGAGTTGGGAAGCCATGACAGACAGATCACGAAAGCAGAGAAGTGTGTCGGCTGAGAACTGAATATTCCTTGTGACGATGAAACGCCGAGAATCGTCGACGGCCAGTAAATGAGTGTACGCTAGATATTTCAAGCGTGGACCGATTGATGAGAATAGTGTTGCCGCGACCAGGCGGGTGGACATGTTACAGCACGGAGTCGAGTCGTGTGCCGTGGGCAGAGGTTGCCGGCCTGTGAATGTAGGCGCCATGCGACCATGTGTAACAGGACTGTAAGTAGGGTAGAAGAGTGTGTGTGTAGATCATTGTAGTTGATTAGATAGCCTGGATAGCAGGACGTACTACAATCAGTGTGTAAACAAATGTCGTGAGTGTACATGTAACTTTGAATATCCCAGTGATTGTGTCGCATAGAAACAATACATGATGCCATTCTATCACTCGGTGGTGACGAGTTGTGTTCACGGTGTATCAGTGTGTAATTCATAAAGAGTGTCAACGTAGCCGCATCTCAATACCCCTAGTTACGTCAGAAAGGGCTCGTTGGCATAGATGTTGTAATTCTTCCTCAGAGTGATCGTAATTGCAGCATCATCCTCAAAAAGCAACTCTCTGATTAGTACCCTGCTAATTTTGGTCTTGGCCTTCAATCTATGAGCATTATAGAGGCCGCCATCTGAGCGTGAGTGAATGTATATACCGGCATCCTGATCACGAAAGGCATATTTTAGTAGAAGTGAAAAGTATATCCCAAAGAGGGTGGGGGATAGTACACTACCTTGCTTAACTCCACTCTTGATTTCAAACTCTTCTGAAGTTGAGCCATCAAACTTGATTATACCCTTCATGCCTGTGTGGAACGATTCCACAATGGACAGAAGAGTTGGTGGGCAGCCTTTAGTGCTTTGAACAGACCCTCACGACTGACCAAATCGAATGCCTTTGTGAGGTCGATGAAGGCAATAAACAGTGGTTGATTTTGTTTCCGGCATTTTTCTTGCATTTGTCGCAATGAGAATATCATATCAATGGTAGACCGGTTCTGACGGAAGCCGCACTGTGGTTCGGGGTAGACTTGATCTCCCAGGACTTGAAGTCTGCGCAGAACAATTCTGGCAAATACTTTCCCAACAATACACAAGTGAGATACCCCTATAGTTGTTACAGTCGCTCCGATCGCCCTTGTTCTTGTACAGTGTTATGATGCTTGAATCTTTGAAATCCTGTGGGACTTGTCCTTCTCGCCAGCATAGCTCGGTTAGCTGGTGGATCTGTAGAGTGAGTGTGTCTTGTCCACTCCTGATTACCTCTATTGGAATCCCATCCTTACCTGGAGCCTTGCCAGATGCAAGTTCATTTATAGAACTCTTAACTTCTGTTATGGTGGGAAGTGTGTCCAGGTGGTCAAGAGTTGGCAGGGTCTTTATGGCGTTGAGGGCATCATCCCCTAGCTTGGTCTCACTTGAGTAAAGCTCTAAATAGTGCTCTACCCATCTATCCATCTGCTGTTTTTTATCACTGATAATTTCTCCAGTCAAGGTTTTCAGTGGTGCACTTCTTTTGACCACTGGACCACAGGCTTTCTTTATCCCTTCATACGTGCCTCTGATGTTTCCCTTATCACTTGCGATTTGAATGGACTCACATAACTTGATCCAATAGTCATTCGCACACTGCCTGGCAGCCTTTTTCACATCCTTCCTCGCTTGCTTCAGCTCACTCAGTATTACGCGTTGTTCTTTCCTTGTTTCTTAAGAGAGCTATCTTCTTTTTATCAATCAAGGGCTGCAGTATCTGGCTGTTTGCCGCAAACCAGTCCTGCCTCTTATGATCCAAAGTGCCGTAAACCCCTACCGCTGTTTTATAAATAGTTTCCTTATGTTTACTCCACTTTTCACTTCCTGTAAAATTTTCTGATGTATCAGTGAAAGCGTCTTCAAGTTGCTGTTGAAACTCAAAGCACTTTCCAGGATCGTAAGTGTTAATAATATTAATCCTGGGACTAGACTTGTGTTTAGCTGTGTAGATTCTTTTTGGTCTCAGTCTAACCCTTGCAACAACCAAAGAATGATCCGTATCACAGTCAGCACTATGGTAACTTCGAGTTAATGATGTATGGTTCAGATGTTGTCTCCGTGTGATAATGAAGTCCAGCTGATGCCAATGGCCGGATCTTGGATGTTTCCATGTGACCTTATGCAGCTTTTTTGTTTTACAAAAGTAGTTTGTAATACATAAGTCATTTCTGGTGCAATGCTCCAGCAGCCTTTGCCCATTTTAATTCATGCGACCGATGTTGTATTTTCCAAGGCACACTGGCCATGAACTCGAGTCCTTGCCCACACGAGCATTGAAATCACCGAGCATATAGATGTAGTCGGATTTTGGAACTGCCTTGATCACAGAGTCTAGCTCCTCATAGAACGTATCCTTCACATCATCAGAGGAAGCGAGAGTCGGTGCATATGCAGTAATAATGGTGGCAAAACCACAAGAGATTGCCAAGGGCAGGGATAATAGTCTTTCATTTCCCCCTGCTGGAATTTCAATCATTCTCAGTAGCGAATTCTTCACTGCAAAGTCCACTCACACCATGTTGTCTATTTTCTGCCTGCCCTCTACCCTTCCAAAAAATGGTGTAATTGTTTTCCCTGAGTTACCCTTCCTCAGCGAGGCGAGTCTCCTGCAGGCCAGTAATATCAATGTTAAGACGATTGAGTTCGGCATCAATCACAGCCGTTTTTCTCACATCGTCAATATTTGTCAAGTCGGTGGAAAATCCTCATAACAAAGTTGCCGGTATGGAAAGCCTACATACAACTTCAAATGATAATGGATGGAGAGTCATCAACCTAATAGAAGCCAAAGGAATGCAGATCAACAGTACCAGACTGCATAGAAAGGATATACGTAAGCAAACTTGGAAATCATGTGACAAGAGAACCTATAATCAAATAGATCACATTTTAATTAACAACAAAAATGCATCAAACATACAACAAGTTAGAATGTATAGAGGAGCTGAGTGCCACAGCGACCACTTTCTCGTTGGGGCAAAATTTAAAATAAAACTTAAGAGAGCTTTCTATGCTAAACTACAAAGGTTACACCCAACATATAACAGAGAAAAACTACAAGAAATTACAGTCAAAGAGAAATTTGCAGATGAAATAAAATGTAAACTTGAAAGTCTACAAAACCCGTTGGAGGAAAGCGTTGACCAAACTTGGTTGAACATCAAGAATACAATTCAAACTACCGCAGAAGAATGTCTCGGTGTGTTAACCACGCATAGAAAGAACAGATGGGTCAATCAAAAATGTGAAGAAGCAGTCATTAGGAAAAAGAATGCCAGACAGTTATGGCTACATGACATCAACAACATCCAAAATGAAGAGCAATATAGAACTGAATGTAAAGAGGTACAAAAATAGTTCGGCAGCAGAAGCGAGAATATATGAGCAATATAATCAAAGATATGGAAACCAATCACCAGAAAAACGAATCCAGAAAGTTTTTTTAAAGAACTGAAGTCAATGAAACGAGGGCACCAACACAACACATATGGTTTAAAAGACAAAAATGGGAATATGATAAATACCAATGAGGAAATGTGTAACACATGGAAAGAATACTTTGTTGAATTACTAAATTGTGAAGCTCCAAGTAACACTTTCCCACAGGAAGAGGTTCTAACGTGTGAACCACAAATTGAAGAACCTACTTTTGAAGAAATCATATATGTAATAACACGACTTAAAAACAATAAGGCAACTGGGGCTGATGGAATTGCTGCTGAATTTATAAAGGCAGGTGGCCATGCATTACATCTAAAGCTATACGAACTAATAATAAAAATCTGGAGGACAGAAGAACTACCCCATGACTGGAAAGAGTCATTATTGATACCTATCTTTAAGAAAGGAGACAAGTTCCAATGTGAAAATTATAGAGGATATCACTACTGTCCACAAGCTATAAGATACTATCCGCGGTATTACTAAATAGACTAAAACCATATTCAGAAGACATATTAGGTGACTACCAGGCGGGTTTTAGACAAAACAGATCAACAATAGATCAGATATTTATCTTACGACAAATAGCCGAGAAAAATTGGGAATATAAAAGAGATCTCCATAACATTTTTGTGGATTTTAAAAAGGCTTATGATAGTGTCCATAGGAATAGTCTATGGAATGCTATGCAGGAATTTGGAATACCAAGGAAGTTAATCAACATAACCAGACTATGCATGGAAGATACTTATAATATAGTAACATATAAAGGCAGGAAATCAGACCCTTTCCAAATAACATCTGGCTTGAAACAGGGTGATGCACTATCGCCGCTCCTTTTCAATCTGGATCTAGAGAAAGTTGTAAGGAAGGTAAAGAAGGAATGTGCTATTGGAGGAACACCCAGGCTGCTTCGTTATGCAGATGATATAGATATTATAGGGGGAAATGAACAAAAGACATCAGAAATATTGACTCACTTAAAGGAAAAAGCTCAACAAATGGGGCTGGTTATCAACCAAGATAAGACAGAATATATGGTAATTTCAAGAGAAGGAACAGGCTAAAAACTCTGGCCACATACAAATAGATAATATGACCATTAAAAGAACGGAAACATACAAATACCTGGGTACAATCTTCAACTGCTCCAACATAATAAGGGAAGAAATACAAGCTAGAATCAACTCTGGAAATAAGATATACTATGCACTACAACATCTGCTAAAATCAAATGCGCTATCTCGTAACACCAAGATCACAATATACAAAACACTGATCAGACCAGTTGTGCTGTATGGCTCTGAAACCTGGAGTACAACGAAAGGAGACGAAGCCTTGTTACAAACCTTTGAGAACAAAGTCTTAAGACGCATCTTTGGGCCCATTAGGGATACACAAAGTGGAGAGTGGAAAAGAAGAAGCAACAAAGACATTTATGATCTGTTTAAGTCCCCGCTAATCACTGGTATCATGAAGGCTAATAGACTGCAATGGCTGAGGCATATAGAAAGAATGGAAGATAATAGGGAAACAAAACTCGCTTACACTCAAGAAATAAATGACCGTAGACCCCGAGGTAGACCAAGAAGACGGTGGAGAGATAATATACAAACAGACCTACAAGCACTTGGAATCAACGACTGGCAAGAGAAGGTCAACCAGAGAGACGAATGGAGACGGCTTGTATCTGCAGCAAAGAACCTCAATGGCTCGGAATGCTGAAGAAGAAGAAGAAGAAGAAGAAGAAGAAGAAGAAGAAGAAGAAGAAGAAGAAGAAGAAGAAGAAGAAGAAGAAGAAGAAGAAGAAGAAGAAGAAGAAGAAGAAGAAGAAGAAGAAGAAGAAGAAGAAGAAGAAGAAGAAGAAGAAGAAGAAGAAGAAGAAGAAGAAGAAGAAGAAGAAGAAGAAGAAGAAGAAGAAGAAGAAGAAGAAGAAGAAGAAGAAGAAGAAGAAGAAGAAGAAAATCCTGGACACGTGGTTCTTACGTTCCAGGTTGCAAGCCGTAGCTTGAGGTTTCTAGTTTTGTTTTTATTAGTACCTGGTGCATTGGTTTTACAGCCTGCGATTCAGATTTTGTCCTAGCCCCAAGCACCCATTGAAGTAGGCAGGCTGTGGCGGATCAGCACCCAATTGGCCAGGGAGCTGCCCTAGCTTGAGGCGGGCGGTAGCTGATCAGTGACACCTGTAGGTGTCTCCCACCGTCAGAGGTAACGCGTGGCGCCCCATGTCTACGCCAATTGACAAGGACTTATAATCCGTAACAGTTACCTCTCGATTTGATTCTGAGACCGGTTAAGACCAGGGATGGAGTTATTGCCTCTCCATAACACAAAGCCTGGGGCTAAAATATAGATGTGTTGCCCAGACAGCATGATCCTTCTCTCGGCCTGCGTAGTTCACTCCAGAGGAAAGTTAACACCTATACATCTGGAGCAAGACAAGCTGCAGAAGCTGCCGGATCAACAAAGCAATGCTCTAGCTGTCCGCTTGTCGGAGCTTCGATCCTAGAACAGCTGCCAACCAAGGCTTAGGGCCTGGTCTGCCCTGCCATGACATTTTGTCTTTATGTTGCATTTCCTCGCACCAGGATAAGGCTTGTAACCCCCCCCCCCCCCCCCAATTGCGCTCTTCCGCCCGAAGCCGCTGGCACAATGTGGGGTGTCAGGTGTGGTAAGCGCCGCCCAACATTCGGAGCTGACAGAAAACAGGTAGTACCGTCTACTGTCATACGGTAGCTTCAGTCATATCTGACTAAGACCTGACTAACGTTCACATGTTAGGTATTACGAACAATAATCACAGAGTGTTGATCACGATGCCGAGGAGAAAGGCCAATTGTCCAGCGTGTGGCCAAAACAACCACTGGGCAAATAAATGCCCTAGTCGACGACAATCGATGACACCAACAGCAGCAGCAGTCAGTGTAGAGAGCCAAGAAGATTTATCACCACTCGAAAGAGAAACTCCTCCACAGGGAAAGATCGAACTGACACAAACTTTCAATAGTCAAATCAACACACAAGAAGACAGGAACACACAAGAAAATTACACACAAGAAAACAGTCCAAAGAATGAAGACTCTGACGGTTTTCAAATCGTCAGCAAACCAATGAAGAGAAAATAGGCTAACAGAAGACTACTGCAGTCAAAACACAGCGATGACACAGAAACAGACGACTTATCACTGCCCAAGAAAGAAAAAATCAAAGCAACTATAGGCAAGACAAAGGACACTGGACAAGAACAACAAGAGGAGACACAAGTACAAGACGAAGACGACACATACAGCATACCAGACACACTCTTTGTAGACACCGACACAAGTGATAAGAACGAGGATCAAGATGATCCTCTAACACAAACTTTTGCTTACTAAAGACTTGCTCGCCTAGATGTACCCATCATGGATAACAACTTTGCGTGTGAATATAGTTATTATATCTCATTAATTTGTTTTTACTTAAATTACAATGACTAGTGATTTAATTATACTTACTTTAAACATTTGTGGTATACGTACAAATTTACAACACATTATCACACTAATATACAAACACAAACCAGACTTTATACTACTACAAGAAACAAATATATGTTCAAAAACATTCGCACAACATATCACCACACAGCTAGGCCTCAAACATTCATGCTTTAGTTTAGGCACACACAAAATTGGGCCAGGAACATCTATTCTGCAGACAAAAGAACCCGTTGGAGGAAAGCGTTGACCAAACTTGGTTTACCATCAAGAATACAATTCAAACTACCGCAGAAGAATGTCTCGGTGTGTTAACCACGCATAGAAAGAACAGATGGTTCAATAAAAAATGTGAAGAAGCAGTCATTAGGAAAAAGAATGCCAGACATTTATGGCTAAATGACATCAACAACATCCCAAATGAAGAGCAATATAGAACTGAATGTAAAGAGGCTACAAAAATAGTTCGGCAGCAGAAGCGAGAATATATGAGCAACATAATCAAAGATATGGAAACCAATCACCAGAAAAACGAATCCAGAAAGTTTTTTTAAAGAACTGAAGTCAATGAAACGAGGACACCAACACAACATATATGGTTTACAAGACAAAAATGGGAATATGGATAAATACCAATGAGGAAATGTGTAACACATGGAAAGAATACTTTGTTGAACTGCTAAATTGTGAAGCTTCAAGTAACACTTTCCCACAGGAAGAGGTTCTAACGTGTGAATCACAAATTGAAGAACCTACTTTTGAAGAAATCATATATGTAATAACACGACTTAAAAACAATAAGGCAACTGGGGCTGGTGGAATTGCTGCTGAATTTATAAAGGCAGGTGGCCATGCATTACATCTAAAGCTATACGAACTAATAATAAAAATCTGGAGGACAGAAGAACTACCCCATGACTGGAACGAGTCATTATTGATACCTATCTTTAAGAAAGGAGACAAGTTCCAATGTGAAAATTATAGAGGGATATCACTACTGTCCACAACTCTGTGCTACCAATGCCAAACCTGGACAATGACAGAAAAAGAGAAAAGAAAAATCACAACAACAGAAATGAGGTTCCTGAGAAGAATACTCAACGTATCAAGAAGAGATAAGATCAGAAATGAAGAAATCAGGACTAAAGTGGGGGTTAAAGCTGCTCTAGATTTTATTAGAAAGCAGCAAGTCAAATGGTTTGGCCATGCAAGTAGGTTACCAGTCAACAGCATGCCACAACAAGCAATGATGTACAGACCAGATGGAAACAGAGGAAGAGGCCGACCACGTAAACGTTGGACGGAGGGAATAGCAAAATCCATGGGAATGTCGATATACGAAGCCCATAACCGGGCACTCTCACGAAGTTTATACTTCACCTCGACACCGCAAGGTACAAGAGGAACATGATGAGATGAGATGAGATAACATAGTGGAACCTTCCCCCTCTGTGGGGGAATACATTTTTTTACTGGCCTCCTAGGGCTACACAAAATTTAAATGACATTAACTACACAAAAAACAAAAAAAAAAGGTGTTGGAATAATACTTGACGAAAAAACAGCCAAGTCACTTAATGGATGTTGGTGTATTTCAGATAGAGTTGTTTTGGTCAAAATCAAAGGCAAACCAATAGATATAAATATTATACAAGTATATGCACCAACAACAAGAAGTAGTGATGAAGAAATATAACACTTTTACGATGAAATAGAAATGACGATGGCTCGAATTGGATCACAGGAAATAAAAATAATACTTGGAGATTTTAATGCAAAAGTAGGAAATGGGAAAATAGAGGATGTAGTTGGGAATTATGGTTTAGTTACAAGAAATGAAAGAGGGGAAAAGCTCATAGAATGGGCAAATATCAATGATATGATAATTGGAAACACGTGGTTTAAACACCATAAAAGACGACTATACACATGGAAAAGCCCTGATCAGAAAATACGCAACCAAATTGACTACATACTAAATAATAAAAGATTTAGAAATGCTCTAATTAATGTAAAAACAATGCCTGGCGCCGACTGTAATAGTGATCATGTACCACTATGTGGACAAATAAAAGTAAGATTAAAGAGAGTGGAAAAAAAAGGGTTAGGAACATGAGACTTAATCAAGAGGTTCTGAAAGTAGATAAAGAAGTTCAAGAACAATATATAGTGACTGTGAAAAATAGGTACAATGCAATAGCTAAAATACAGAGTATAAATGAACAATGGGAAATGTTAAGGGACTCCATTCATCAAACTAGCAAAGAAATATTGCCGAAGAGGAGTCAAATAGCTAAGAAAGAATGGATGAATGAAGAAATCTTAATGCTGATGGACAAAAAAAAAAAAAACAGAGTAAAAATGACAAACAAGAATACGCTAAGATAAATAAAGAAATAAAAGATAAATGTTGGAAGGCAAAAGAAATTTGGTTAAATGAGAAGTGCAAAAAAAAAAAAATAATTGAATTAAATGCCATTAAAGATACAAAAAATATGCACAGACAAATCAGGGAGCTCACGGGAAGAAAAATAAGAATAAATATAGGATGTTTGAAATCAAAAAGAGGAAAGATATTATTGGAGGAAGGTGCTATAATGAAAAGGTGGAGTGAGTATGTAGGAGATTTATATGATGGGGAAAGGGATGAATTAACATAAGAAAGTAACTTAGAAGGTCCACCTATTCTAAAAGAAGAAGTCGCTGACGCTATAAAATATATGAAGAAAGGAAAAACAGCTGGACCAGATAAAATTACAATAGAACAATTAGAAGTATTGGGAGAATTTGGAGTAGATATATTAACCAAAATGTTAAATGATATTTACAGCAGTGGATATTTACCCACTGATATGCTGAAATCTGTATTTATAGCTATACCAAAAAGACCAGGAGCAATTGAATGTGAAGATTTTCGTACAATTAACCTCATAAACCATATCACTAAGCTTCTGCTCAGAATCATAATGAGAAGAACCAGAAAGAAAATAAAAATGGAAATTAGTGAAGAACAGTATGGATTTGTGGAAGGAAAGGGCAAAACAATATATACAATAATGCAATATATACATTACGGCCACTAATAGAAAGGTCAATAGAGAAACAGAAAGACATATATTTATGCTTCATAGATTATACTAAGGCATTTGATAAAGTAAAACATGATGAACTGATTAAAATGTTGGAAGATATCAACATTGATGGGAAAGATTTAAGAATAATAAAGAATATTTACTGGAACCAAGTAACAGCAGTAATGGAAATAAGAGGTGTACGAACATAAAGCTAGGAGTACGACACGGATGCTGTCTTGTCACCAGATCTCTTCTCCCTATATAGCGAAGTAATAATGAGAGAGATCAAAGAGATGCCAGGAATACTAGTTGGAGGTTATGATATAAATAATATACGCTATGCAGATGACACAGTATTGATGGCAGATAAATCAACAGACCTACAACAATTGTTGGACACTGTAGTAACAGAGAGTGCAAGGAAAGGACTCTCCTTGAATATCAAGAAAACAGTAACAATGGTGATATCAAAGAAAATGGTGACACCAAAATGTGACATAAAAATAGAAGGAAAAATTCTTAACCAAGTGGATAATTTTAGATACCTAGGGACATTTATAACATCAGATGGAAGATGTACAACAGAGATTAAGAGCAGAATAGGGCAAGCAAAGGCCGCATTTCAGAAAATGAAGAGTATCTTAGTGCAATAGGTCACTTTCACTGAGTGTAAGAAAGAGAGTGCTGAAATGCTATGTAGAACCAGTTTTGCTGTATGGCAGTGAATCTTGGAATGTAATGAACAAGTTAAGAAGAAATTAGAAGCAACAGAGATGTGGTTCCTGAGACGAATGTTGCGAATTCCTTGGACTGCCAGAGTAACTAACAACGACTGCCTGAAACAGGCTAATGAAACTAGAACACTATATACAACAATAAGAAAGAGACAAACAGCTTTCTTTGGTCATGTAATGAGAAGAGAGGCATTGGAGAACATCGTGACAACTGGAAGGATCGAGGGGAAGAGAGGCAGAGGCAGACCAAGAGAAATGATGCTGGATGGATTGAGACGGTGGCACGGAGGAATATCAGCAGCAGAGTTGATCCAGAAAACCAAAGACCGAGATCTGTGGAGAGCTATGAACGCCTACGCCAGCTGGCAGGGCACTTAATGATGATGATGATGATAACTACACACATCCCACACTTTGATAACATTAAGAAAGAAATGAGAGGTCTGAATGTTCACATGTTAGGTATGTTCGAATCCCCGGTCCTCAGTATGGCAGATAGGCAGTGAAACGGTTAAGGCCTCTGTGTGTTTATGCTCGTGGCTACCGTTGCAATCGCAGTTTCTTCCTGATGGACTGGTAGTTTACGGTTTGCTTATCGGCCTTTTAGCTAAGATCAAAGTGTAGTTCCTGCACTTGATCTTGCCAGGGGCCGGGATGATCATTTAACACAACCGATACACAGGGACGCGGGACCTAGTGGGGCGGCTCTGGCCCCTCTGGGAACCGTGAGCCCTTCTAATAAAAAAAAAAAATTCTCGCTTGAAATATGTCTATAACTGCAATGTTGTTCCTTGTATGAATTTAACTGTCTTTTTTTTAGTTCCTACAGCGGTCTATAGAGTGTATCTTCCACTGTCGTCTCTCTAGGCCAGAAGGTTCGCCTGGATATGTTATATTTTGGGCAGTCTTGGAGTATGTGCTCTGCAGTCTGCGACGCCAATCCATATGTGCACATGGCTGTTTCACCAATCTTGAATTTTGTATGTGACACATGCCTGGGGTAATTGACATTAAGATCAGTGTCCTGGATAACAAGGATACACATAAACTAGTTCACAAGATAAAATAGGGCGGGTAGGAAGTCCCCCAGAGGGCGAAAATGAGAAGACAGTAATTGAAAGGGGGAGCTGAGAAGAGGTCAGCTGGCTAGGATAATTGGGAGGCAGACAGTTGGAGCAGTGAGGTGGTGTTTGTGTAGATGATTGTGAGGGGGATAGAATGGTTTAAAAGACAGGGACAAAGATTGACCCAGGGCAGTTGATGTTTTGGACTCCGAGCTGAGGGGGAGTTGAGTTGAGACCGGACTAGGAGGAGGTCGTGGTCGGAGAAAGTGGAAAATTGTGACGGAGTTAGGAAGAGACTCCGCACTGTGGGTTCCAGGGATAGTGAGTGGAATTCGAGACCCAGAGTGGGTTACTTTGAGTCGGGCCTAGAGAGAGGCTAGTATACCTGTCGTGTGGGACGAGATTTAGTAGGCCTTGAGAGGCAGTGTTATTCGAAGTGTTCCATTGGGATGGAGATATATTCTTAGAGAATTATTGTTCCTGGATTTATATGTTACATGTGTCTGTGTTAATTCAGAATTAAAGGAATATTATGTGCGCAAATTAACGCTTGTTCACTGACTGGTGTTTGGTTGTGATGCATCTTGGTTAATCTGTTGTTCAACATCACATTTACAAGGACATACCCTAGACACAACCATAGCCACTCTATCTGTCACTCTGTCATCATTTACTTTGTGACAGACGAGGAAGTGCGGGCTCGTCAATCAAATAATTCGGTATATGGATTTACATCAGTATGAATCAGGTCGTAAGTGTATCAACATGGTTTTCCAAGTTCAACCCTGTGGAAGTGAGTAGACAACGGTCAGACTGGGTGTGTGTCAGATAAATTAACGCAGACAGTTCAAGGGAGGATACGTGTATCACCTACTGTCACGGGACGACGAAGACAGTATTCCAAACCAAAGCTATTTCACGAGAAAGCCACCACAGGTAAAAATACAATTGCCCACCCTGAGAGGGAGAGGGGACAGCGGGGTTTACTCACAGTACACAGACAAGGTTTCGCGCTGCTGAGAGAGTTGTCTGGCGGACAGCGGGCGAAAAAGTCGGGTTGACAAAAATTTCGGCGCTGTTTAGGACAGGTTGTTCACGAAAAATAGACAGGCGCCAAAGGTGAAGGTCAGGTGAACTTGTGGACAGCGAGTGTGTGTGTGTACGGCGTCTTCAGAGTTCGGTGCAGATAATAAGACGGAAAGGGGCGCCAGGGAGTTACGAGGGTAATTCATGGTTAAAAACTCGCCCGGGAAGGGGAGTTATAGGAGAAAAGTGTGGAGAACACACAAAAGTGACAATCCTTGCTCCACAGAAAAGTAAAAGTTTCTGCACGGATTATTGTGATAAAGAGAAACAGAGATGACCGGCGGGTTCAAGGCCGTGGACAATGGAAAGTTACTGAAAAATTGTCCAGAGTAGAACGAGATAAACACGTTGTTTTTCTACTGAAACGAGGATTTACGTTTAATGTCTTTGTGTGTGTGTCATCATCGGGTCATCAGGAAACAATCCACAACAGTCATTCAGGTGCCGTCATCGCAAGGATGATCGCATTTCTCTATCAAAAAAGACTTGCAAAAACGGATTTAACGCGCTGGATAATTTACTGCCATTCGTTGGTTTAACCTTTTCGGCAACAGTGAAGCCATACCATCACTTCAAAGCAACAGCGACGACACAGTTAAACATTCATTGACTTTAAAGGTATTTTCGTCTCCCCAAAACGCATCAGAACACTAATTCATTGTGGGAAGCTAACGTCGTAATCTTTTCAAAACAGTAACCGACAGACATTTCCAGGCGATTTTCGGAGACTATTGAAAACAAACGAAGGACTTTTATGAGATTTCACCATCGCATTGTTGTCGGCTACTTTTTTTTTTTGTTTCTGTTGCTCTCATCGTCCTAAGTATTGTTGTTGTGCGTTACGTAATTATTTGTATGTGGTCCAGTGGTCGTAATAAGTAGGATATTTTTGCATTGTTTCGCGACGTGCGGGAGACAAAGCAAAGATAAATTGTCTAGGTGCACACTGTATGTTGTTGAGAGGCAGCTGACGAGTCAGTTTGTTTTGTGCGGTTGAGCATTGGGTCGTCTCGACTTTATACACGGTGTCCAAGTGTCTATCGTCAGATCTATGTACATTATTCATTTTATATTTGTTCTTTTTACTGTTTTCTCTTTACTGTTACATATGATATTTGATTTCTTTGGATATATGGTATTGTTGTAATTCTTATGTTAATACAGCTTCTATCTAGATGGTATCTGTCAGTTTATATTATGCGCACGGTATGGTCTTTCATGGGCATGTTTATGTCAGTGGTTTTTATTTCTATGTAATCATCCGTCTGCGTTTCACCAGCCTATGCGTCTAGAGTCTAATAGTTGGCACTTAGTGTGGATCATTCATTCGTGTATTTTATGTATGTTTAAAACTATTTCCAGGAATTGTTCTACAGTTATTTGATATATATATATATATATATATATATATATATATATACGAGGGAGTATAGTTAATATTCCCCCCCCCACTACCTAGTGCTTGTAGAGTGACTGGGTGAGTACAGGGTGATATTTTAGCACTACAATTTACGTACACAGGGAGTGGAGGTGTACTTAGGGAGGGCACACAAAGACTAGTAGCAGAGTCTTTACATTTATAATTGGCTGATAGACAGCAACGTGCCCACAAGTACAAGATGCCTTTTTTAATGGACTATATTAAAGCAGGTGAACGGTTAGGCCCGAAGGGAAAAGAGTTACAGGAGTTTGCAGAAGCAAAATTGAAAGAAGTTCAACACTGGGAAAGAGAGGAGAGGCATAATGAACGCGAAGCAAAACGCCTACAGGAAGAGAAGTTAGCTGAAATGGAACAACAAAAACGCCTACAGGAAGAGAGAGAGACACAAGTGAAACTAGATATGGAACAAAAGCGCCTACACGAAGAGACACAAATGAAAATAGAAATTGAGAAAGAAAAGCTCAAGTGTCAAATGGAAACTCAAATTGCATTAAAAAAATTAGAACTAGCGTTAAAAGGGCAGGGTGAGGAAGGCAGAAGACCTTCGCAGTCGTCACAGCGACTAAAACCGCCATATTTCACGGACCGAGACAACCTTGAATCTTATCTTGACAGATTTCAGGCATCAGCGAAAGTGTTAGGCATCCCAGAAGAACAGTATGCTATTATACTAGGTGAGTTTCTAACGGGAAAGGCCCTTGATACTATGTTTAATTTACCTGTAGAAGAAAGAAATAATTATACGATTCTGAATTGCTTACAAAGTTCCAACTAACAGAGCATGGATACAGAACAAAGTTTAGACAATTAGTGCAGAGACAAATCAGGATTTTACAGATTTTGTAAATACAGTGAAGAACACATTTAATAAGTGGATGGAGCTTGCAGAGGTAGGAAAAGATTTTAATAAATTAGTGGATTTAATGCTTAAGAGACAAGGTAGTTATCATCAGTGCAATACTAACTTAGTAGCTTTCTTTGAGGAACGTAAGCCAAAGGACATAGACACAATGTCTCAGTTAGGGCAAAATTACATGACTGCACATCCCAATAGTTCTATAGGCAGACAAATTGATGAGGCAATAGTATGCGCAGCGTATACGAAACAGGACCAGAATCCAGTTATCAGACCAAGGGCGAAAAGTGTAGATTTAACACAAAGATATGAGGAACAAGAACCTAAAGACAATGGTTCCGTGGCAACTACTTTGGCAGAGCAGGACGGTACCCATACAAAAGGGGGAATTTTCAGAGACGTCCAAATAGTTACGCCGGATGTTGGAATTGTGGGAGCTGGAGACACAAGGCAGCACAGTGTGACGTGCAACAAGCCAGTGGGCCAACAAATAATAGGAAGAAGGACATTATTTGCTTCAATTGTGGCGGGACAGGGCATGTTAGCCATGAGTGTACGATGGGAAAAACAGAGCACTCTAATGCAGCGCAAGTAATTGAGACGCTTAACAACGAGAATTGTAGTGGATGCAAACCTCTATTTGAAAAAGACGGTCAGCCAGTCTTAATATGTGGTCACACAGTTAAAGCAGGATCAGCAGTGCATGAAGGAGGAAGTCTGAAGATGCATCATGGGTTTGTTAATGATAGGCCAGCGTTAACAATTAGGGATTCCGGATGTACGTCCATCGGGGTGAGAAAGAGCTTAGTACAGCCCTCGGATTATACAGGGAAAAAGATTAGATCCATAACATTTAATGGGACAGTAGAATTCTACCCAGTAGCCGTGATAACAGTAAAAACACCATACATAACAGGAAGAGTGACAGCGTGTGTTTTAGACTCACCAGTGGCAGATCTCATCATAGGAAATGTTATAGGAGTTAAAGAGTGTACAGAAGAGGAAGTAGTTTATTGGGACCAAAAACATAGTGGAAATAGTAACGAGGTAGTTACCAAAAGAAAACCTAAATTAGAGAGTATAGCTGAAGAAAAAGAGGCACTTGAAGTAAACACTGAGGACAAGGATAGGACAGCTGAGCAGGTGAGAATGGATCTCAAATGTAGCTGTAGGGAATCCCAGAGACAAGATACTACTCTTGACAAATGTTTCCAGGGGTGTAGTAAAGTGAGACATAGAAAATCAAAGAAGGGTAGATGGAGCTTCGATAGGAAGAACAATGGTTTCACTCACCGGTTTTCAGATGGCGGAACTGCATGTGGGCAAGTAGCAGTACCGGTAGCACATAGAGACCGATATACAAGAACAGCTCAGGATAGGGCATGTGCAGGGCACTTAGGAGTAAGGCATAAGCAGCAGAGAGCAGGATGCCAGGGATATTGGCCAGGATTTAATAAAGAGGTCAGACTGAACAGAGACTCCAGTGTAACGGTACAATATGTAGATAGCAAAGTTAAGGCAGTTCAAAAGAGTGTTGGCGACATCACTGAACCAGGGTTAGGAGTAGCAAACAGATGTTTTAAACATATAGGAAACATGAGGCATGGGTACATGAAGGGTAGACACAGCATCGACAGGAATCAGAGGTTGGTTGATGCAAGAAAAGAACCACCTGATATATGGTCGGTACACAAACTCTCCAGATAGTTGATGGAAGACAGAGGCAATGCAGCGCCTCGACATTTATTCATGGACCAGTATTAGCAAAGTTACATGGGTTGTGGGCTATTGCAGAGAGGAATAGACCTGCGGGTACACAAAGATTATGTTTTTTATGATGTATTAATTATTATGCAAGGTTTTAGTTCATGCATGGGTACACAATATGAAAAGTTGATTGTATTGATGTGTAAAGAATATGGGAGTTTACTATGAGTATTTGATATATTATTTAGTGTGGTAGCTAGAGTAAGTTGGATTTATACTTACGACTACCCAGGCAATGTGTCTGGGTCACATATTTGATAAGTATGGGTCTCCCAACATTTGAAAACGATGTTTTCTTTTGAGGAAGGGGTAGTGACACATGCCTGGGTCATTGACATTAAGGTCAGTTCCGGGAGAGCAAGGGGACACATAAACAGTTCAGGAGATACAATAGGGCGAATAGTAGGCCCCCCCAGAGGGCGAAAATGAGAAGACAGTGAGGGAAGGGGGAGCGGAGAAGAAGTCAGCTGGCTAAAATAATGGTGAGGCAGACAGTTGGAGCAGTGAGGTTGTGTGTTGTGTGTGAGGCATTGTGAGGGGATAGAATAGTTTAAAAGACAGGGACAAAGATTGACCCAGGGGAGTCGATGTTTTGGACTCCGAGCTGAGGGGGAGTTGAGTTGAGACCGGACTAGGAGGAGGTCGTGGTCGGAGAAAGTGGAAAATTGTGACGGAGTTAGGAAGAGACTCCGCACTGTGGGTTCCAGGGATAGTGAGTGGAATTCGAGACCCAGAGTGGGTTACTTTGAGTCGGGCCTAGAGAGAGGCTAGTATACCTGTCGTGTGGGACGAGATTTAGTAGGCCGTGAGAGGCAGTGTTATTCGAAGTGTTCCATTGGGATGGAGATATATTCTTAGAGAATTATTGTTCCTGGATTTATATGTTACATGTGTCTGTGTTAATTCAGAATTAAAGGAATATTATGTGCGCAAATTAACGCTTGTTCACTGACTGGTGTTTGGTTGTGCTGCATCTTGGTTAATCTGTTGTTCAACATCACATTTACAAGGACATACCCTAGACACAACCATAGCCACTCTATCTGTCACTCTGTCATCATTTACTTTGTGACAGGCTGCATATGGTTGCGTAAACTATTGTGCCCTATTCTGAGGCGCAGAATAATGACTTCTTCTGGTCTGTCCATAACGTGGTAGTCATCTTGAGCAATTTTTGGTGGCTTTCTGACTGATGTGATCATTCTTTTCTTTTGGTGGTATGTAACTGACACATCATGCTGTTCTTCTTTGGCTCCTTCCTTAGCCAATTGATCAGCTCTGTCGTATGTCCAGCTCTTGTAGTGTGGTTTTTGATGCCGAACACCGAGAAGATAAAGACCCAACATACCTTGATGTAACATTCGACGACAGGCTGACATGGAGAAAACACATTTTAAAAAAAGCAGTAGCAAACGCCAGAAGGAAAGTAGTCAACCTGAGAAAGCTAAGTGGTACCATTTGGGGAGCCAGTGGGAAAATACTTAGCAAAGTTTGTGAACAGAGCATACGACCACACTTGGAATACGGATCAACTGCGTGGTGTTCAGCATCAAAAACCACATTACAGGAGCTGGACAAGGTGCAAAATCAAGCTCTTAGAGTCATCACAGGAGGGATGAGATCAACCCCTCTATAGCAATGGAGAAAATGGGGAGGACACAAGCTCTAAGACAGTGGTTCTCAACCTTTTTTGGCCCGTGGCCATCTTAACCATATTTTCAGAACGTCATCCCCACCTTTCGTATTTCTTACCTAAAAATTCCCCCTGCCGTCCCTACACAGTATACGTAATAATGGAAGCACATACAAAAACAAGTCTAGATGTCCATATAAAACGTGATTTGTGGGTATACTTACTTTATAAAATGAATTTTAGAAGGGTGAGACGTACAGAACCGTAAAGTATGAAGGGAAAAACAAGATCAAGTAATCAGTTCATGTATTAATGCGATCTTGAAATAATCTTCGTTCCCCCCCCCCCCCCCCGGAAAACCCCAATCCTCTCCCCCCCCCCCCCCCAACCGGTTGAGAACCACTGCTCTAAGAGAACGCAGAGATACAAAAACACTAATACAAGCAGAAAAGTTCGCCAGCTTGCCAGGCCACCCTATGAAGAATCGATTTGAAAACTTAGCTATGGGGCGGTTGAAAAGAAGTAGTTTCATCCACCAGGAGAAACAACTCTGCAGAGAAACCATCGATCTTCCCACAGTTGGTGTTCCCCTGACAACTATTCCAGAGCGAACCCCGTGGAAAGATGAACATAGACTATCGCTACAAATCCAGACAAAAGTGAGAGGGATATCTGACAAGGAAGAACAGAACAGTGTACAGCGCAGAACAGCCACTCTCAGCTTCTTTGATGATAAATACCCACAGGACCTGTGGATCCGAGTCTACACAGATGGGTCAGCACAAAATTATGTTCGAAATGGAGGAGCGGGAGTGTACATAGAATACCTAAATAATACTAGGGACACGGCCAGAGTTCCAACAGGAGAGTACTGCCATAACTACGATGCTGAAATTGAAGCAACTAAGATAGCCACAGAGAAATTACAAAATACCAGCCATGGTACACAATCTGTGGTGATATTGTATTATTGACAGATGCAAAATCAGTAATAGAGGCGCTCCTGTCTGGGAAATTGCCAGTACTAAGGACACTACTTTCTGAACTTAGCAGTCAGCATAAGGTCACCGTCCAGTGGATACCATCCCACTGTGGAGTTCCCGGAAACGACAGAGCTAATCGACTGCCTAAGGAAGGAGCAAAAACAGAACAAGCTGATGTGCCGATTACATACCACCAAAAGAAAAGAATGATCAAATCAGTCAGAAGGCCACCAAACCCTACTCAAGACGACTACCACGTTATGGACAGACCAGAACAGGTCATTATTCTGCGCCTCAGAACAGGACACAACAGATTACACAATCACATGCATACAAAATTCAAGATTGGTGACTCAGCCATGTGCTCATGTGGATTGGCGTCGCAGACAGCAGAGCACATTGCCCAAACTACAACATATCCAGGCTAACCTTCTGGCCTAGAGAGACAACAGTGGAAGATAAACTCTATGGACCGCTGAGTGAACTAAACAAGACTGTTAGATTCATACAAGAGACAACATTGCAGTTATAAACATATTTCAGGCGAACGAAAGAAGAAGAAGAAAACATTAACATGACAGTAATGCCTTGATTGCTCTCTACTTTATGTGTGTGTTGTTGGTACTAGGCAAGTTTTACGTTCAGTAGTTTGCCATTACTTTCTGAACGACCGGTTCCCATACCAGCACGTTATAACACAACGCGACACGGTCTGCTGTACATATCGGTCGCAGCTGAGCTTCGAACGCCTGGTACCCGGCTCACGAACCGCGTTCGCAAGCCTTTAGCCATGGAGCGGGCTACGAAAGAAGAAGAAGAACGAAAGAAGAAGAAGAAGAACGAAAGAAGAAGAAGAAGAAAACATTACATTAACATGACAGTAATGCCTTGATTGCTCTCTACACTTATTTAAAATTCTGTTCAAGCGTTCTACGGAATTACAAGATAGCTTAAAGAAACACACTTAGATGAGCAATGGCCTGGGGACATAAACATCTAATATTGTTATAAGGGAATTTACTGCAATTAAAAAACAGAAATTATATACTTAGCAATAATATTATTCTCTGACAGTAAATCTCTGTACTCTTTTTGTGGAAATTAAAGTGTTAAAAAAGAATTTAGATTTCATAAATTCAACAATAATACTTTTAGATAACTTATACAAATTATTTCTATCCTTTATTTACTTTTAATTTATAACCCACTTTTTAATTTATTGCTCATATTTTATGCTTATTATGTGAATATAATTTGTAGTTTTGATGATGGAAACACATTTGTACACCAATTCGACACACAAACGGCCTGTTAAATAGACCTACACAAATACCATACACACAGCACGCCTGTTAAAATACTAACAATACAATTGCACAATTTTTTAACACTCAATAAACGTTTAAAAAATAAAAAAACATTTTTTTACTGGCCTCCTGGGGCCACACAAAATTTAAATGACATTAACTACACACAAAACAAAAGCAAAATAGATGTAGGAATAATATTTGACGAAAAAACAGCCAAGTCACTTAATGGATATTGGTGTATTTCAGATAGAGTTGTTTTGGTCAAAATCAAAGGCAAACCAATAGATATAAATATTATACAAGCATATGTACCAACAACAAGCAGTAGTGATGAAGAAATACAACACTTTTACGATGAAATAGAAATGACGATGGCTCAAATTGGATCACAGGAAATAAAAATAATACTTGGAGATATTAATGCAAAATTAGGAAAGGGGAAAATGGAGGATGTAGTTGAGAATTATGGTTTAGGTACTAGAAATGAAAGAGGGGAAAAGCTCATAGAATGGGCAAATATCAATGATATGATAATTGGAAACACGTGGTTTAAACACCATAAAAGACAACTATACACATGGAAAAGCCCTGATAAGAAAATACGCAACCAAATTGACTAATTACTACTAATTAATAACAGATTTAGAAATGCTCTAATTAATGTAAAAACAATGCCTGGCGCCGACTGTAATAGTGATCATGTACCACTATGTGGACACATAAAAGTAAGATTAAAGAGAGGGGAAAAAAGGGTTAGGAACATGAGACTTAATAAAGAGGTTCTGAAAGTAGATATGGAAGTACCGAACAATATATAAAATATGCTCTCATCTATCTCGACAGTGGTGGTATTTGGTCCTCCGATTACTACGGGATTGACTGTTAGTTTGTTGTGGCACAAACCTCTCGTAGGTAATTACTCCAGTCAACAGTTGCTGTTGGCGACATCCCCCAACTGTAACTGGCAAAATGAAATGCTTGTCAACTCTTGAGACCAGCAGTATATGAACAGAATGATCTGTCTGTAGGGGAGACGCGAGCCTTGCAGCCATGTGCCTTGTCTCAGCGGGAGGATGTCCTGCCGACATGGTGAATGTCGTCGGCATCTCCATCTGTCGTGACGCTCAGTCAGCGATAGCACCATAACATGATTATGAGAACAGCGTCTAGCAGAATGTCAGATGCCATGATGCTGCAGAAAAGCCACGCTACTCTGCTTGTCGTGGACAGCTGCTGCCAGTTCCAGAAAACTCATGACGATGAGACAGACAGACACACGCTGTCACACAGAAACGGTTGCCAAAGCCAAAGAAACACGCACTGACACGCACTGTACCCGAACACAGAGGAGATCACCGTCAGTGCTAAATATAGCTGGTGACGCTAAATATAGCTGGTGATGTTTGTTTGGGGTGAATTAACAGAAGAAACACACTTAGATGAGCAATAGGCAGGGGACATAAACAAATAATATTGTTATAAGGGAAATTACTAGAATTAAGGAAACTGAAATCATATACTAGCAATAATATATTAACTAGCATACAAATCTCCCTACTAATTTCATAGAAATAAAACTGTAAACACCAAAGTGAGATATCATAAAACCAAGAATAAAAATACTATATTGCTTATATAAATGATTTCTATTCTTTATTTACTTTAAATTTATAACGCACTTTAATGTTCTACATTGATATTTTAAATATGAACAGTATACACCCTATACATTTAAATTTTTAGTGAATACTATCGTCTGTTAAGACAGAAAGGTGCCAATGTGTGTAACATGTGAATATTCAGTCTTCTCATGTCTTTCCTAGTGTTATCAAAGTTTGGGATGTGTGTAGGTAATTTCATTTAAATTTTGTGTGGCCCTAGGAGGCCAGTAAAAAAATGTTTTCCCCCCACAGAGGGGGGAATTAAGTTTGGTACATTGTGCTTCAAAAAGACTTAATAACTACAACCCATGGCGGTGGCGAATGTGACTGTTCAGGCCAATTTATGCTGTAAATATTCATCCACAGTGGATGCATGTGACAACATGGTAATTTCCACAATAATACACTATCTTACGTCTCTCACGCTCTGTGTATGCTTTATCTGCAATCATTTTATCCTTTGTCTTTATTCCATTTCTGATGTTTGCCCTCCATGCAACACGTTCAGCTCCCAATGTGCATTATCAATGCCTGTATCATTCATGTCCCGCTTACACATATCTTTGTATCGTAGTAGAGGCCGACCCTGAGATCTCCTACCCATCTGTAATTCACCAAAAGAGATGTTCTTTGGTATTCTACCATCATCCATCCTCCTAACGTGTCCTATCCATCTAAGTCTACGAAGACTGAGCATAGAATACACCGTCACACAACCTGATCTTTCCAATACTTCAGTATTTGTGATTTTGTCTTGCCACTTAATACCAAGTATTCTTCGCAGACACCGAATATGAAAGTTGTTTAAACGTTTCTCTTGGTGTGAGTAAGTTGTCCAGGTTTCACTGCCATAAAGAAGAGTACTAAGGACATCAGGCTTGGTAGACGAGGACTTTTGTTTTGGCAGTAAGCTTCCTGTTCTCCCAGACTATTTTTGCTAACATGTTCATTGTTGTTGCTGCCTTGCCAATCCTGCTGTTGATTTCCTGATCTAGGGATAATTTGCTATTTACCTCTGATCCTAGATATGTAAAGTGGTCTACTATCTCCAGTTCGGCGTCGTCAGTAAAGATTGATGGTACCCCATGTGCACCTTGTGACATAATCTGTGTCTACCAGGCTGACATTCTGAATGTTCTACGAGAAGTAAGACGTTTGCGAGAACCAAGTGATGACTGTGAATCTACAACCATGGTCAGACTGCGAGAACTGCAAATTAAAAGAGGTGTTGCCAAACAGGAACACTACGCAGGAAGCCAAAGAAGATTAATTAACCAACACAGAACTGGTGTCGTGAGCCGCTACACGCTGCGGGATTTGCAGAGAAGGGGATCCGAGCACTTATGGACTGAATGGTTCGATGTGCAATGAGGATGATCTGTCTACTGACTAACTAACTAACTAACTAACTAACATAATCTGTGTCTTCTTTTTGTTAATTGTTAAACTAAATTCAGAACAAGCATTGGAGAATGCAGATAGTAGATGTTGTAATTCTTCCTCAGAGTGATCGTAATTGCAGCATCATCCTCAAAAAGCAACTCTCTGATTAGTACCCTGCTAATTTTGGTCTTGGCCTTCAATCTATGAGCATTATAGAGGCCGCCATCTGAGCGTGAGTGAATGTATATGCCGGCATCCTGATCACGAAAGGCATATTTTAGTAGAAGTGAAAAGTAGATCCCAAAGAGGGTGGGGGATAGTACACTACCTTGCTTAACTCCACTCTTGATTTCAAACTTTTCTGAAGTTGCACCATCAAACATGAGTATACCCTTCATGCCTGTGTGGAACGATTCCACAATGGACAGAAGAGTTGGTGGGCAGCCTTTAGTGCTTTGAACAGACCCTCACGACTGACCAAATCGAATGCCTTTGTGAGGTCGATGAAGGCAATAAACAGTGGTTGATTTTGTTCCCGGCATTTTTCTTGCATTTGTCGCAATGAGAATATCATATCAATGGTAGACCGGTTCTGACGGAAGCCGCACTGTGATTCGGGGTAGACTTGATCTCCCAGGACTTGAAGTCTGCGCAGAACAATTCTGGCAAATACTTTCCCAACAATACACAAGTGAGATACCCCTATAGTTGTTACAGTCGCTCCGTTCGCCCTTGTTCTTGTACAGTGTTATGATGCTTGAATCTTTGAAATCCTGTGGGACTTGTCCTCGCCAGCATAGCTCTATTAGCTGGTGGATCTGTAGAGTGAGTGTGTCTTATCCACTCCTGATTACCTCCATTGGAATCCCATCCTTACCTGGAGCCTTGCCAGATGCAAGTTCATTTATAGCACACTTAATTCTGTTATGGTGGGAAGTGTGTCCAGGTGGTCAAGAGTTGGCAGGGCCTTTATGGCGTTGAGGGCATCATCCCCTAGCTTGGTCTCACTTGAGTAAAGCTCTAAATAGTGCTCTACCCATCTATCCATCTGCTGTTTCTTATCACTGATAATTTCTCCAGTCAAGGTATTCAGTGGTGCACTTCTTTTGATCACTGGACCACAGGCTTTCTTTATCCCTTCATCCGTGCCTCTGATGTTTCCCTTATCACTTGCGATTTGAATGGACTCACATAACTTGATCCAATAGTCATTCGCACACTGCCTGGCAGCCTTTTTCACATCCTTCCTCGCTTGCTTCAGCTCACTCAGTATTACGCGTTGTTCTTTCCTTGTTTCTTAAGAGAGCTATCTTCTTTTTATCAATCAAGGGCTGCAGTGTCTGGCTGTTTGCCGTAAACAAGTCCTACCTCTTATGATCCATAGTGCCGTAAACCCCTACCGCTGTTTTATAAATAGTTTCCTTAAGTTTACTCCACTTGTCACTTCCTGTACAATTTTCTGATGTATCAGTGAAAGCGTCTTCAAGTTGCTGTTGAAACTCAAAGCACTTTCCAGGATCGTGAGTGTTAATAATATTAATCCTGGGGCTAGATTTGTGTTTAGCTGTGTAGATTCTTTTTGGTCTCAGTCTAACCCTTGCAACAACCAAAGAATGATCCGTATCACAGTCAGCACTGTGGTAACTTCGAGTTAATGATGTATGGTTCAGATGTTGTCTCCGTGTGATAATGAAGTCCAGCTGATACCAATGGCCGGATCTTGGATGTTTCCATGTGACATTATGCAGCTGTTTTGTTCTACAAAAGGAGTTTGTAATACATAAGTCATTTCTGGTGCAATGCTCCAGCAGCCTTTGCCCATTTTAATTCATGCTACCGATGTTGTATTTTCCAAGGCACACTGGCCATGAACTCTAGTCCTTGCCTACACGAGCATTGAAATCACCGAGCATATAAATGTAGTCGGATTTTGGAACTGCCTTGATCACAGAGTCTAGCTACTCATAGAACGTATCCTTCACATCATCAGAGGAAGCGAGTGTCGGTGCATATGCAGTGATAATGGTGGCAAAACCACAAGAGATTGCCAAGGGCAGGGATAATAGTCTTTCATTTCCCCCTGTTGGAATTTCAATCATTCTCAGTTGCGAATTCTTCACTGCAAAGTCCACACACACCATGTTGTCTATTTTCTGCCTGCCCTCTACCCTTCCAAAAAATGGTGTAATTGTTTTCCCTGAGTTACCCTTTCTCAGCGAGGCGAGTCTCCTGCAGGCCAGTAATATCAATGTTAAGACGATTGAGTTCGGCATCAATCACAGCCGTTTTTCTCACATCGTCAATATTTGTCAAGTCGGTGGAAAAGCCTCATAACAAAGTTGCCGGTATGGAAAGCCTACATACAACTTCAAATGGATTATGACTTCATAATGGATGGAGAGTCATCAACCTAGCAGAAGCCAAAGGAATGCAGATCAACAGTAAGTAAACTTGGAAATCATGTGACAAGAGAACCTATAATCAAATAGGTCACATTTTAATTAACAACAAAAATGCATCAAACATACAACAAGTTAGAAGGTATAGAGGAGCTGAGTGCCACAGCGACCACTTTCTCGTTGGGGCAAAATTTAAAATAAAACTTAAGAGAGCTTTCAATGCTAAACTACAAAGGTTTCAACCAACATATAACAGAGAAAAACTACAAGAAATTACAGTCAAAGAGAAATTTGCAGATGAAATAAAATGTAAACTTGAAAGTCTACAAAACGCGTTGGAGGAAAGAGTTGACCAAACTTGGTTTACCATCAAGAATACAATTCAAACTACCGCAGAAGAATGTCTCGGTGTGTTAACCACGCATAGAAAGAACAGATGGTTCAATCAAAAATGTGAAGAAGCAGTCATTAGGAAAAAGAATGCCAGACATTTATGGCTAAATGACAGCAACAACATCCCAAATGAAGAGCAATATAGAACTGAATGTAAAGAGGCTACAAAAATAGTTCGGCAGCAGAAGCGAGAATATATGAGCAACATAATCAAAGATATGGAAACCAATCACCAGAAAAACGAATCCAGAAAGTTTTTTTAAAGAACTGAAGTCAATTAAACGAGGGCACCACCACAACATATATGGTTTACAAGACAAAAATGGGAATATGATAAATACCAATGAGGAAATGTGTAACACATGGAAAGAATACTTTGTTGAACTGCTAAATTGTGAAGCTTCAAGTAACATTTTCCCACAGGAAGAGGTTCTAACGTGTGAACCACAAATTGAAGAACCTACTTTTGAAGAAATCATATATGTAATAACACGACTTAAAAACAATAAGGCAACTGAGGCTGGTGGAATTGCTGCTGAATTTATAAAGGCAGGTGGCCATGCATTACATCTAAAGCTATACGAACTAATAATAAAAATCTGGAGGACAGAAGAACTACCCCGTAACTGGAAAGAGTCATTATTGATACCTATCTTTAAGAAAGGAGACAAGTTCCATTGTGGAAATTATAGAGGGATATCATTACCGTCCACAAGCTATAACATACTATCCGCGGTATTACTAAATAGACTAAACCCATATTCAGAAGACATATTAGGTGACTACCAGGTGGGATTTAGACAAAACAGATCAACAATAGATCAGATATTTATCTTTAGAAAATAGCTGAGAAAAATTGGGAATATAAAAGAGGTCTCCATAACATTTTTGTGGATTTTAAAAGGGCTTATGGCAGTGTCATTAGGAATAGTCTATGGAATGCTATGCAGGAATTTGGAATACCAAGGAAGTTAATCAACATGACCAGACTATGCATGGAAGATACTTATAATATAGTAACATATAAAGGCAGGAAATCAGACCCTTTCCAAATAACATCTGGCTTGAAACAGGGTGATGCACTATCGCCGCTCCTTTTCAATCTGGCTCTAGAGAAAGTTGTAAGGAAGGTAAAGGAGGAATGTGCTATTGGAGGAACACCCAGGCTGCTTCGTTATGCAGATGATATAGATATTGTAGGGGGAAATTAACAAAAGACATCAGAAATATTGACTCACTTATAAAGGAAAAAGCTCAACAAATGGGGCTGGTTATCAACCAAGATAAGACAGAATATATGGTAATTTTAAGAGAAGGAACAGCTAAGAACTCTGGCCACATACAAATAGATAATATGACCATTAAAAGAACGGAAACTCACAAATACCTGGGTACAATCTTCAACTGTTCCAACATAGTAAGGGAAGAAATACAAGCTAGAATCAACTCTGGAAATAAGATATACTACGCACTACAACATCTGCTAAAATCAAATGCGCTATCTCGTAACACCAAGATCACAATATACAAAACACTGATCAGACCGGTTGTGCTGTATGGCTCTTGTCACAAAGTGAATGTTGACTAAGTGACCGATAGAGTGGCTATGGTTGTGTCTAGGGTATGTCCTTGTAACAATATGAGGTTGAACAACAGATTAACCAAGATGCATCACACCCAAACACCAGTCAGTGAACAAGCGTTAATTTGCGCACATAATATTCCTTTAATGATGAATTAACACAGACACATGTAACATATAAATCCAGGAACAGAATTCTCTAAGAATATATCTCCATCCCAATGGAACACGTCGAATAGCACTGCCTCTCAAGGCTACTAAAATATCGTTCCACACGACAGGTATACTAGCCTCTCTCTAGGCCCGACTCAAAGTAACCCACCATGGGTCTCGAATTCCACTCACTATCCCTGGAACCCACAGTGCGGAGTTATCTTCAGAACTCCGTCACAATTCTTCACTTTCTCAGACCACGACCTTCTCCTGGTCCGGTCTAGACTCAACTGTCCCCCGTCAGTCTTTGTCCCTCTCTTCTCAACAATTCCATCCCCCACAATGCCTCACACACAACACACAACCTCACTGCTCCAACTGTCTGCCCCTTCTTGCAGCCCCTCTCCCTTACCGTTTATCTCCTTATATTCTCTTTCCGGTGAATGCCCTTTCACCTCTTGAACTGTTTATATTGTACGGCCACTCACCTTAATGCCACTGAACACAGGCATGTGACACTACCCCACCCTCAAAAGAAAACATCGTTTTCAAATGTTGGGCGACTAATACTTATCAAATATGTGACCCAGACACATTGCCTGGGTAGTCGTAAGTATAAATCCAACTTACTCTAGCTACCACATTACATAATACATCAAATACTCATAGTAAACTCCCATAATCCCCACACATAAATACAAACAACTTTCTATCTTTTGTATCAATGCATGAACTAATACATCACATAATAATAATAATAATAATAATAATAATAATAATAATAATAATAATAATAATACATCATAGAAAAGCATTATACTTATGTACCCACAGGTCTCTTACTACTTCACGACCACACAATACTATTTGTGTACCGACCCTATATCAGGTGGTTCTGTTCTTGCATTAACCCACCTCTGATTCCTGTCGATGCTGTGTCTACCTTTCATGTACCCATCACTCATGGTACCTCTACAATTACAACATCTGTTTGTTATCCCTAGCCCTGGGTCAGTAATGTCGCGACAACTCTTTTGACCTGACTCAACTTTCCTATCTGTATATTGCACCGTTACACTTGAGTCTCTGTTAGTCTGAACTCTTTATTCAATCCTGGCCCATATATCTGGCACCTTTCTTTCTGCTGCATACGCCTTATGCCTATGTGCCCTGCACATGCACTATCCTGAGCTGTTCTAGTATATCGGTGTCTGTGTGCTAAAGGTACTGCTACTTGCCCACGTGCAGTTCCACTATCTGAAAAGCGGCGAGTAAGAACATTGTTCTTCCTCTCGAAGCACCATCTACCTTTCTTTGACTGCCTATGTTCTACTCTCCTACACCCTTGGGAACATTTGTTCAGAGTAGTATCTTGTCTCTGAGAGTCACTAGCACTATATTTGGGATCCATTCTCATCTGCTCAGCTGTACTATCCTTGTCCTGAGTTCCTGTGTCTACTACAAGTGCCTCTTCTACCTCAGCTATACTCTCTAATTTAGGTTCTCTTGTGGTAACTACCTCATTACTGCTTACACTATATTTTTGGTCCCAATAAACCACTTCCTCTTCTGTACACTCTTTAACTCCTATAACATTTCCTATGATGAGATCTGCCACTGGTGAGTCTAAAACACATGCTGTCACTCTTCCTGTTATGTATGGTGTTTTTACTGTTATCACGGCTATTGGGTAGAATTCTACTGTCCCATTAAATGTTATGGATCTAATCTTTTCCCCTGTATAATCCGAGGGTTGCACTAAACTCTTTCTCACCCCGATGGACGTACATCCGGAATCCCTAATTGTTAACGCTGGCCTATCATTAACAAACCCATGATGCATCTTCAGACTTCCTCCTTCATGCACTGCTGATCCTGCTTTAACTGTGTGACCACATATTAAGACTGGCTGACTGTCTTTTTCAAAAAAAGGTTTGCACCCACTACAATCTTCATTGTTCAGCGTCTCAATTACTTGTGCTGCATTTGAGTGCTCTGTTTCTCTCATCCTACATTGATGACTGACATGCCCGTTCCTTCCACATTTGAAACAAGTGATCTCCCTTTTACTGTTGTTCGTTGGTCCATCTGATGGTTGTGCATCACAATCTGCCATTTTGTGTCTCCAGCTCCCACAATTCCAACATCCGGCATAATTTGGACGTCTCTGGAAGTTCCCTCTTCTATATGGGTACCGTCCTACTCTACCAACATTGTTTCCTCGGAAACCATTATCTTGAAGTTCTTGTTGCTCACCTTTCTGTGCTGAATCCACACTTTTCGCCCTTGGTCTAATGACTGGATTCTGGTCCTGTTTAGTGTACGCTGCACAGACTATTTCCTCACTCATTAGTTTCCCCATTGAACTGTTAGGATGTGCAGTCATATAGTTTTGCCCTAACTGAGACATTGTGTCTATGTCCTTTGGCTTACGTTCCTCGAAGAAAGCCACTAAATTAGTATTGCACGATGATAACACCTTGTCTCTTAACATTAGATCTACTAATTTATTACAATCTTTCCCTACTTCTGCAAGCTCCATCCATTTGTTAAATGTATTCTTTACAGTGTTAACAAAATCTGTGAAATCTTGATTTGTCTCTGGCACTAACTGTCTAAACTTTGTCCTATATCCATGCTCAGTGAGTTGGAACTTAGTCAGCAAACGTTGACGTAAGATAGTGTAGTTGTTTCTTTCTTCTACAGGTAAATTGAACATGGTGTCTAATGCCTTGCCCGTAAGAAGCTCCCCTAGTCTAATAGCATACTGGTCTTCGGGGATGCCTAACACTTTCGCTGATGCCTGATATCTGTCAAGATAAGCTTCAAGGTTGTCTCGGTCCGTAAAGTATGGCAGTTTTAATCTCTGTGACGACTGCGAAGGTCTTCTACTTTCCTCACTTTGCCCCTTCGATGCAAATTCTAACTTTTTAATAGCAATTTCTGCTTCCATCTTAATCTTCTCTTTCTCAATTTCCATTCTCATGTGTGTCTCTCTCTCTTCCTGTAGACGCTTGGCTTCCATTTCAGCCTGTCTTTGTTCTCTCTCAGCTAACTTTTCTTCCTGTAGACGCTTGTTTTCCATTTCAGCCTGTCTTTGTTCTCTCTCAGCTAACTTTTCTTCCTGTAGACGCTTGTTTTCCATTTCAGCCTGTCTTTGTTCTCTTTCGGCTTGCCTCTGGTCTCTTTCAATCTGTTGTTGCTCTTTTGCTTCGGCATACTCTTGTAACTCTTTACCCTTCAGGCCTATTCGTTCACCTGCTTCAATATATTCCATTAAAGTAGGCATCTTGTACTTGTGGACACGTTGCTGTCTGTCAGCCAACTATAAATGTGACGATTCTGCTGTTAGTCTTTGTGTCACTTCCCTAAGTACACCCACACTCCCTGTGTACGTCAATTCGTAGTGCTAAAATATCTCTCTGTACTCACCCAGTCACTCTATAAGTACTAGGTAGTGAGGTGGGAAGTATCACCTATACTCCCTCGTATATATATCTATGACCAAAAGTTCATGAAGTCCCTGGAAATATTGTTAAACATACATATAAAAACATATACACACAAATGGATGATAACACTAAGTGATGACTATCCAACGCTAGACTTCACAAGCTGAGTACACGGAGACGATGATGACACAGAAATAAACCACAGTAACAACCACAAGCTTGTGTAGAGACACCCACAGTGCGCGTAAAAAATAAAAATATAAATTGACCACGACCACTAGACAGCAGAAATGACGAAAGATCACAATAAAAACATATATCCGAACACAACAAATATTATATGTAAATATAACGAAAAGAAAGAGAGAAAGAAAAAGAATATATACTGAAAATATACACAGATCTGACGTCAGACAACTCGGCTCTAGATATTGGTTAAGACTATTTCAATGCCCCTGCATGATACGTCAACTCATTAACGTTTTTCTTACAAAAATATCGTAAGCACCAGAAAGACAAATAAATTATTGTGCTGTATCCCGACTCTCGAGAAACACCTCAACAATTCCCTACTCTTGACAAACACTGGACCACATACAAATAATTGCGTGACACCCGACAACAATAAATATGACGATGGGAGCAAACAATAAAAAATAATAATGTGTAACTGGTTGGCCGACAAATATGGGCCTATTAATCCGTCGCCAAAAGTTCTTATTTTGCTGTTAATAGTTTTTCACAATATGCTGGAAATGTCTGTATTAAATTCTCCGAAATGTTTACGACGCTAGATTTCAAAGCGACTTGTTGTTTTGTAGAGTGGTTCGTGAATTCACGTGGTGATCACCAGTTCCAACTGTCGAGAAAAGTTGAAGATGATAGTGATATCCGTAACGTTATTGTACTTTCTCTGTACGTGGTAATAATCCAAAGTGTTCTTTCGATTTGTTGTTACTCTCGTTGCGGAGATGGCGCTTCGCTGTATCATTAATGTTATGGATTTTCATTACCCGACAAGATTCACCAAAAAGAAAAGGAGAATGGCAGGCAATGTTCAGCGCTTTAAATTTGGGTATATAAATCCTTATCGGCAAAGAAGTACAACCATGGTTGCGATGACGATAAGTTAAAACTGTTTGCTCATAACAGAATAATGATGACAAAGGCTTGAACAAAGACGAAACATCAAGTCTGGCTTTCTTTCAAAACAACCTTGTTTATCCCGATCTCCTGTGGAAATTCCCAGTAACTTTCCACTGTCAAACAGCCTTGCCGTCCAAGGTCAACCTAATTTCTCTTTATCACTCTCAGTGAAAAATTCCTCCGTAAAACCGTTCTCACACAAACACTTGACAGCCCCACCCGGCTGCGGTAGGGGTAACGTTACTATCTCCTTCAGTCAACTGTCCGTCAAATTAGCGACTGCCAATCTTTCTCTGTTATCCAAACATGTACTTCCCAAGTACCTGGACGCTGGTGTACCCACCCGTCCTCTTTACTGCGTCGAATAATCTTGACCAGTCAACTTGCAACAACACAGTGCGATTGCCTCCAGCACACACACACACACACCTGTCAATATCTTTGATTTTCTTCAATCCTTGGTTCAATCCTGTCAAACACACACACTTTAGGACTGACCGCACTTGTTACAAACACTGTTTTGTCCACTCGACTTTACCTGTGCTGTCCTTGACCAAACACCCCTGCTACTCCAATCGACTCTCCCGGTCGATTTGTCCTGCGTTAATTCTTGGCGTCCCCGCCTCGTCTGTTTATGCGTGCTGACCGCCGTTAATTTACCTGTAGTGGACTTGACGTGAACTGACTGCTCGCCTGTGACCTCCGCCGCGCATTTTCCCCGCGCGCTGACAGTTTTTCTTGGATGTGGCGTCTTATACACACCAAAGAGTTGCTGTTAATTTCTTGACGCAGTACTGTTGTCTCTGGTACATCTAAAGCTGGCTGGGTGCCACGAGTAGGTTTCTGGCAGAACAATTTTTTTTTTTTGATTGATTATTTTTATAAGTGTGGTTGAGATATTTCTTATTTTGGTCTTTTCATACTTGGATAACTACTACTTTTTATACATTTGACTGAAATATTTCTGTATTTGTCATAACTTCTTCTAAGACTTTGTTCATGTCTGGTAATGTAAGCTCTGTTCCATCAAGAAAAAAGACAACGTCATGAACACAACCCACTAAAGAAAATCAACAAAAATCTTGGTTTCAATATTTATTCATCAAAACAGTTTAGTGATATATCGTAAGAAAGAATCAATGACATAGATATTTTGGTGATTAAATATTGAAACCAAGATTTTTGTTGATTTTCTTTAGTGGGTTGTGTTCATGACGTTGTCTTTTTTCTTGATGGAACAGAGCTTACATTACCAGACATGAACAAAGTCTTAGAAGAAGTTATGACAAATACAGAAATATTTCAGTCAAATGTATAAAAAGTAGTAGTTAACCAAGTATGAAAAGACCAAAATAAGAAATATCTCAACCACACTTATAAAAATAATCAATCGAAAAAAAAAATTGTTCTGCCAGAAACCTACTCGTGGCACCCAGCCAGCTTTAGATGTACCAGAGACAACCTTTGCTTGGGGTGATGATTCGTCTTCAGATGAAGATATTGACCTTTTGGATAGTAGTCATGCCCCAGAGTCTCTCAAGAAAATTAATGTGTTGTGGAACGAAAACTATCCTACTGTCGGTGTCCGAAGGTGTTCGTCATCAACGAATAAGGTGTGTATGGGTAGTAATGATCATAGTTCACATGTATATTTTTTGTAAACATGTCTAATACAGAAGACCTAGCTGCTATACATGTTTTCTATGTACATCTCTCTATACTACAAACCATCAGTGACTATACCTTTACCTTTTCTCAAGACGTGACCAATAGAATGTCGACAGTCTGTTTTTGATGCCTTTTACCACTTCTCAACATGAATTTTTTTACTGTTTTTTTTCTTTAGTGAAGTAGTATGTGTGGCCGTCTTGAAAGTTTCAATGTGTTTTATTTACCTCCACAGGTTAATTTTGCACCAGAACTTCACTTCTTGACAGTCCATACTGTTGGCACCGAAGAACGCAATGGTAACTGGCACCATGTAATCAGAGAACGTGAGCATTTTGAAAGGCGTGTACAAGACTTGGAAAAATTTTTTTGAATCCAGTCCTGAAGGACAAGCACAGAAGAAAAGTCATCGAACAAAGGACAGCAGTGAAGAAGGCAGATATAGTTTAATTACCATGTTTCTCTCTGCCATATTAAAACAGTTATAAACAGAAATAAACTAGTATGCGTTTCCTTAATATCGTTATGTTTTGAGTTCTAGTAGTACTTGTTGGGTGGTTCATCTGATATGGTTTAAGTTTTAGTTCTAAGTCTGGTTTGTGAGTTGTTTTGTCTGATATGTTCTTGGTGTCTTTGTGTATCTCTTACGTATTCTTTAATAGATCCCCAAATTTGGGAAATTTCATGTAAAGTATATGTTAGAATAAGATGTGGTATAGCAAGTTGAAGATGTCAGCCATGGGAAATGGATCTTTGGTGACGAATACTCGGATGAACTATCCCCGATGGACTCACAGATTACATGGCCATACATGTTGTTAACTGTCATGGGTGTTTCAATGGAGCACGTGTACAATGGAGGTTTGAAGTTCTTGGTGATGTGACCACTTTGTATTAGAAAGAAACCAAGAGTGGGGAGAGATGAGTGATGTATAAGGGTTTCTGTACCAGATACGGTGAAGGCCTTCGGTAACGTAAAACAAGGAAGGTGGTGCTGATATGTATTGTGAAATGTCTTTTCAGATAAAACTTCAAGACACATTTGACTACAGAAGTTACATTTTTCTTAGTTTTGTGGATTTACTTTTTCCATAGCTATTTCTGTACTTGACCAAAAATTTTCACAAGTTTTGTTGACTTATTTATAAGTTTAGTTGAAATATTTATGTCTTTGGACGATATTTTTCACATTTGGTTATTTTTATAATGTTTGGATTTATACCTTTTGATCAATATTTTAGTTGTAATATTTTTTCCTAGATTTTTATAAGCTTGGTCGAGACATTTCGTATTTTGGCCTTTTCGCCTTTGGTTAACTCGTACATTTTATAAGTTCGGATGCGATATTTCATTACTTGGGCAATATTTTTCACCTTTACCTAACAAATTTTCATACATGTTATAAGTTTAAGCGAGACATCTATAAGTTTGACCGATACTTTTTCCTATTTGGCCAACAATTTTATTACTTTGGTTCACGTAATTTCCTACTTCGGTCGATATGTTTCTTAGTTTGAGCAATATTTACCCCAGTTGGTTAAGACAATTTTCTACCTTTCATAAGTTTGGACGAAATATTTCAGTATTTGACCTACATTTGTCGCATTTGGGTACCAAGGTTTCGTACTTTTCATAAATTTGGAGGAGTTATTTCTTTACTTGATCAATATTTGTTTTGTTTTTTCACATTTGGTTAACAAAGTTTCCTACCTTTTTATAAGTTTCGACGAGATATTTCGTTACTTGGTCAATATTTTCCTTCTTTTTATAAGTTTGGTTGCGATATTTCTGTATTTGGACGACCTTTTTCCCATTTGGCTGACAAATGTTCCTACTTTTTTATAAGTTTAGTTGAAATATTTATAAGTTTGGTTGAAATTTGGCCAAAATTTTCACATTTAATTAACAAAGTTTCCTACTTTTCGTAGGTTTGAACGATGTATTTCGTTACTTGGACAATATTTTCCCCATTTGGCTAACAAATTTTCCTATTTGGCCAAGATATTTTCCATTTGGTTAACATATGTTCCTACTTTTTATAAGTTTGGGTGATATATTTCTCTGTTTGGTCGATACATTTTCATACTTGCTTAACAAAGTTTCGTACTTTTCATAAGTTTGGTGGGGGTATTTCGTTACTTGGTCATTCTTTTGTTTTTCTCATTTGACTAACAAATTTCCCTACTTTTCATAAGTGTGGACAAGATATATCGTTATGTGGTCAATATTTTTTTCTATTTGAGTAACAAACTTTCCTACTTGATTGATATTTTTCCCAATAGGTTAACAAATGTTCGTACTTTTTATAAGTTTGGACGAGCTATTTCTGTATTTGACCAATAATTTTAATATTTTGTCTAACATATTTTCTTATTTGACGGTTTAAGTGGTACATAGAAGGTGTAATTTTATCTGGTTGTGAAGTGTGGCACTGAGCAGGTACACTGAAAAAACATATATTGGTCTTAGAAATGGCTTTCTGGAGAACGATGTAAAGACACTATGGCCACATAGAAAGGAAATGAAAGTGTGGATGTCTAATTTGATATGTGATAACGTCGCTGGTTATGACGGCGGACATGTGACCTGTCATGTTACGTATATTGCCTAAGGTTGAATCGGGGCAGTTTGTTGTGTTGATGCCCGGGTGTCCTTTGGTGTAACCGGATAACACTAGGACTACACGGTTATAGAAAAGAGAGAAAGAAGGGGGTGACCATTTTACCCTTCGGATGCAGTGTTGATGATGCAGTGTATTCACTCCTATACACAGTGATCATCATACGTTAGGTTCCCTGACTCGACAACCGATAAGACACCCTTTTTCTATAGTTTCCCTCTTAATCACGTGTCTCAGATGTCCCATTACCCCTGTGACCGGATGTGACGCCATATTTGACCAGTTTTAGTGAATGAGACGTAGTTTGGTTGTAGCAATTACCCATGTGTGATAGGGTGCGACGCCATCTTTGACCGGATGTAACTATTGTCCATGTGTGTCGACTGTACCACTAGGTGCTATTGATCAATACAAAATCAGTGCTCGAGGCGCTCCTGTCAGGGAAATTACCAATACTAAGGACACTACTTTCTGAACTTAGCAGGCGGCATAACGTCGTGATCATGTCATCGATCACTTTAACCATCACCATGTCACTACACGTACCATACTCTACAATTTAAGTGCTCATTCGACCACTTGACCACTACTTGACCACAACTTGACCATTACTTGACCACCTCATCGATCACTTTAACCAACACCGTTTCACTACACATACTTTCCTCTACATTTTAAGTGATCATTCGACCATTTGACCACTACTTGACCACTACTTGACCACTATTTGACCATGTCATTACTTATTTTACCATCACCGTTTCACTATGCGTACCATACCCTACAATTTAAGTGGTCATTCGACTACTTGACCACTACTTGACCACTACTTGACCACTATTTGAACACCACTTGACCACCTCTTGATCATCACCATGTCACTATACCTACTTTCACAGACAATTTAAGTAGTCACTTGGCCATTTACCACTACTTGACCACTACTTGTCCACGTCATCGATCACTTTAACAAACACAGGTTCACTACACGTACTTTCCCCTACAATTTAAGTGGTCACTCGACCACTTAACCCCTACTTGCCCGGTACTTGGCCACTACTTGACCACTACTTGACCATTGTTTGACCACTAATTTACCACCCTTTAATCATCACCATATCATTACAATCACTTTTCCCTAAAATTTTCTCACTTTACCACTACTTGACCACTGCTTGACCACTAATTTACCACCCTTTAATCATCACCATATCATTGCAACCACTTTCCCCTAAAAATGTCCTCACATGACCACCACTTGACCACTGCTTGACCACTAATTTACCACCCTTTAATCATCATCATATCATTACAACCACTTTTTCCCTAAAATTTCCTCAGTTGACAACCACCTGCCCACTGCTTGACCACTGCTTGACCACTAATTTACCACCCTTTAATCATCACAATATCATTACAACCACTTTTTCCCTAAAATTTCCCAAGTTTGAGAACAAATATTGGTCTTGGAAATGGGTTTCTGGGGAACGAAGCAAAGACCCGTATAGACACAAGGGGGAGAGAGAAATATATATATATATTAGATTTTGATTTACCGATCTGAAATCGTATGATGTTAGTGTTCGAGTACTTATCTAGCTACGTATCCACTCACCCACCCTTAACATCTAATTTCACTAAGCCATACCACTACAACCAATAATAAGGTCATCTGTACTTTTAAAAGGTTTTTCATTTGTACCCGTATGCTAATGATGGTAGTGAATATACCACCCTTTACCTTCACTACTATCACACTGTTCAGATGATAGTACCCATCTCTTACTTCGTCGAGTATAACCACGACCCATCACACCCTTGTTTATACATCACTACACCACGCATACTAACACATTCATATACGTAACCAAAATATATCCAACCCATGAGTAGAAACCACGACCCATCACACCCTTGTTTATACATCACTACACCACGCATACTAACACATTATGTCTACGCCACCACCATATATCCAACCCAAGAGTAGATACAACGACCCATCACACCCTTGTTTATACATTACTACACCACGCATACTAACACATTCATATACGTAACCACCATATACCCAACCCATGAGTAGAAACCACGACCCATCACACCCTTGTTTATACATCACTACCCATACTAATATACCCTACGTAACCAAAATAACTTTCCCCTTCACACCCTCTCTTTCCAGAACCAACCAACTAAAAATTTACCTTAATTACTTTCACACCCGTCAAAAAACCGTTCCCACACAAAAATTTTTTTACCGAGTCGACAGTTTTCCCCATATTTCCTTCATAAACCCTATCAGCCTCCAGATTCTGGAGCCGAGTCGACAATTTTCCCCATATTTCCTTCATAAACCCTATCAGCCTAGCAGCCTAGCAAAAAATATGTGTCTGGAAACCATAATCTACTACTCTTGTGTCTCCTCTTGTTGTTCTTGTTCAGTTTCCTTTGTCTTGCCTATAGTTGCTTTGATTTTTTCTTTCTTTGGCAGTGATAAGTCGTCTGTTTCTGTGTCATCGCTGTGTTTTGACTGCAGTAGTCTTCTGTTAGCCCATTTACTCTTCATTGGTTTGCTGACGATTTGAAAACCGTCAGTCTTCATTCTTTGGACTGTTTTCTTGTGTGTTATTTTCTTGTGTGTTCCTGTCTTCTTGTGTGTTGATTTGACTATTGAAAGTTTGTGTCAGTTCGATCTTTCCCTGTGGAGGAGTTTCTCTTTCGAGAGGTGGGAAATCTTCTTGGCTCTCTACACTGACTGCTGCTGCTGTTGGTGTCATCGATTGTCGTCGACTAGGGCATTTATTTGCCCAGTGGTTGTTTTGGCCACACGCTGGACAATTGGCCTTTCTCCCCGGCATCGTGATCAACACTCTGTGATTATTGTTCGTAATACCTAACATGTGAACGTTAGTCAGGTCTTAGTCAGATATGACTGAGCTACCGTATGACAGTAGACGGTACTACCTGTTTTCTGTCAGCTCCGAATGTTGGGCGGCGCTTACCACACCTGACACCCCACATTGTGCCAGCGGCTTCGGGCGGAAGAGCGCAATTGGGGGGGGGGGGTACAAGCCTTATCCTGGTGCGAGGAAATGCAACATAAAGACAAAATGTCATGGCAGGGCAGACCAGGCCCTAAGCCTTGGTTGGCAGCTGTTCTAGGATCGAAGCTCCGACAAGCGGACAGCTAGAGCATTGCTTTGTTGATCCGGCAGCTTCTGCAGCTTGTCTTGCTCCAGATGTATTGGTGTTACCATTCCTCTGGAGTGATCTAGGCAGGCCGAGAGAAGGATCATGCTGCATGGGCAACACATCCATATTTTAGCCCCAGGCTTTGTGATATAGAGAGGCAATAACTCCATCCCTGGTCTTAACCGGTCTCAGAATCAAATCGAGAGGTAACTGTTACGGATTATAAGTCCTTGTCAATTGGCGTAGACATGGGGCGCCACGCGTTACCTCTGACGGTGGGAGACACCTACAGGTGTCACTGATCAGCTACCGCCCGCCTCAAGCTGGGCAGCTCCCGGCCAATTGGGTGCTGATCCGCCACAGCCTGCCTACTTCAATGGGTGCTTGGGGCTAGGACAAAATCTGAATCGCAGGCTGTAAAACCAATGCACCAGGTACTAATAAAAACAAAACTAGAAACCTCAAGCTACGGCTTGCAACCTGGAACGTAAGAACCACGTGTCCAAGATTTTCTTCTTCTTCTTCTTCTTCTTCTTCTTCTTCTTCTTCTTCTTCTTCTTCTTCTTCTTCTTCTTCTTCTTCTTCTTCTTCTTCTTCTTCTTCTTCTTCTTCTTCTTCTTCTTCTTCTTCTTCTTCTTCTTCTTCTTCTTCTTCTTCTTCTTCTTCTTCTTCTTCTTCTTCTTCTTCTTCTTCTTCTTCTTCTTCTTCTTCTTCTTCTTCTTCTTCTTCTTCTTCTTCTTCTTCTTCTTCTTCTTCTTCTTCTTCTTCTTCTTCTTCTTCTTCTTCTTCTTCAGCATTCCGAGCCATTGAGGTTCTTTGCTGCAGATACAAGCCGTCTCCATTCGTCTCTCTGGTTGACCTTCTCTTGCCAGTCGCTGATTCCAAGTGCTTGTAGGTCTGTACGTATTTTATCTCTCCACCGTCTTCTTGGTCTACCTCGGGGTCTACGGTCATTTATTTCTTGAGTGTAAGTGAGTTTTGTTTCCCTATTATCATCCATTCTTTCTATATGGCTCAGCCATTGCAGTCTATTAGAGGGGACTTAAACAGATCATAAATGTCTTTGTTGCTTCTTCTTTTCCACTCTCTACTTTGTGTATCCCTAATGGGCCCAAAGATGCGTCTTAAGACTTTGTTCTCAAAGGTTTGTAACAAGGCTTCGTCTCCTTTCGTTGTACTCCAGGTTTCAGAGCCATACAGCACAACCGGTCTGATCAGTGTTTTGTATATTGTGATCTTGGTGTTACGAGATAGCGCATTTGATTTTAGCAGATGTTGTAGTGCGTAGTATATCTTATTTCCAGAGTTGATTCTAGCTTGTATTTCTTCCCTTACTATGTTGGAACAGTTGAAGATTGTACCCAGGTATTTGTGAGTTTCCGTTCTTTTAATGGTCAAATTATCTATTTGTATGTGGCCAGAGTTCTTAGCTGTTCCTTCTCTTGAAATTACCATATATTCTGTCTTATCTTGGTTGATAACCAGCCCCATTTGTTGAGCTTTATCCTTTATAAGTGAGTCAATATTTCTGATGTCTTTTGTTAATTTCCCCCTACAATATCTATATCATCTGCATAACGAAGCAGCCTGGGTGTTCCTCCAATAGCACATTCCTCCTTTACCTTCCTTACAACTTTCTCTAGAGCCAGATTGAAAAGGAGCGGCGATAGTGCATCACCCTGTTTCAAGCCAGATGTTATTTGGAAAGGGTCTGATTTCCTGCCTTTATATGTTACTATATTATAAGTATCTTCCATGCATAGTCTGGTCATGTTGATTAACTTCCTTGGTATTCCAAATTCCTGCACAGCATTCCATAGACTATTCCTAATGACACTGCCATAAGCCCTTTTAAAATCCACAAAAATGTTATGGAGACCTCTTTTATATTCCCAATTTTTCTCAGCTATTTTCGTAAGATAAATATCTGATCTATTGTTGATCTGTTTTGTCTAAATCCCACCTGGTAGTCACCTAATATGTCTTCTGAATATGGGTTTAGTCTATTTAGTAATACCGCGGATAGTATGTTATAGCTTGTGGACGGTAGTGATATCCCTCTATAATTTCCACATTGGAACTTGTCTCCTTTCTTAAAGATAGGTATCAATAATGCGTCTTTCCAGTTACGGGGTAGTTCTTCTGTCCTCCAGATTTTTATTATTAGTTCGTATAGCTTTAGATGTAATGCATGGCCACCTGCCTTTATAAATTCAGCAGCAATTCCACCAGCCTCAGTTGCCTTATTGTTTTTAAGTCGTGTTATTACATATATGATTTCTTCAAAAGTAGGTTCTTCAATTTGTGGTTCACACGTTAGAACCTCTTCCTGTGGGAAAGTGTTACTTGAAGCTTCACAATTTAGCAGTTCAACAAAGTATTCTTTCCATGTGTTACACATTTCCTCATTGGTATTTATCATATTCCCATTTTTGTCTTGTAAACCATATATGTTGTGGTGGTGCCCTCGTTTAATTGACTTCAGTTCTTTAAAAAACTTTCTGGATTCGTTTTTCTGGTGATTGGTTTCCATATCTTTGATTATGTTGCTCATATATTCTCGCTTCTGCTGCCGAACTATTTTTGTAGCCTCTTTACATTCAGTTCTATATTGCTCTTCATTTGGGATGTTGTTGCTGTCATTTAGCCATAAATGTCTGGCATTCTTTTTCCTAATGACTGCTTCTTCACATTTTTTATTGAACCATCTGTTCTTTCTATGCGTGGTTAACACACCGAGACATTCTTCTGCGGTAGTTTGAATTGTATTCTTGATGGTAAACCAAGTTTGGTCAACGCTTTCCTCCAACGGGTTCTTTTGTCTGCAGAATAGATGTTCCTGGCCCAATTGTGTGGATGCCTAAACTAAAGCATGAATGTTTGAGGCCTAGCTGTGTGGTGATATGTTGTGCGAATGTTTTTGAACATATATTTGTTTCTTGTAGTAGTATAAAGTCTGGTTTGTGTTTGTATATTAGTGTGATAATGTGTTGTAATTTTGTACGTATACCACAAATGTTTAAAGTAAATATAATTAAATCACTAGTCATTGTAATTTAAGTAAAAACAAATTAATGAGATATAATAACTATATTCACACGCAAAGTTTTTATCCATGATGGGTACATCTAGGCGAGTAAGTCTTTAGTAAGCAAAAGTTTGTGTTAGAGGATCATCTTGATCCTCGTTCTTATCACTTGTGTCGGTGTCTACAAAGAGTGTGTCTGGTATGCTGTATGTGTCGTCTTCGTCTTGTACTTGTGTCTCCTCTTGTTGTTCTTGTTCAGTTTCCTTTGTCTTGCCTATAGTTGCTTTGATTTTTTCTTTCTTTGGCAGTGATAAGTCGTCTGTTTCTGTGTCATCGCTGTGTTTTGACTGCAGTAGTCTTCTGTTAGCCCATTTTCTCTTCATTGGTTTGCTGACGATTTGAAAACCGTCAGAGTCTTCATTCTTTGGACTGTTTTCTTGTGTGTTATTTTCTTGTGTGTTATTTTCTTGTGTGTTATTTTCTTGTGTGTTCCTGTCTTCTTGTGTGTTGATTTGACTATTGAAAGTTTGTGTCAGTTCGATCTTTCCCTGTGGAGGAGTTTCTCTTTCGAGAGGTGGGAAATCTTCTTGGCTCTCTACACTGACTGCTGCTGCTGTTGGTGTCATCGATTGTCGTCGACTAGGGCATTTATTTGCCCAGTGGTTGTTTTGGCCACACGCTGGACAATTGGCCTTTCTCCCCGGCATCGTGATCAACACTCTGTGATTATTGTTCGTAATACCTAACATGTGAACGTTAGTCAGGTCTTAGTCAGATATGACTGAGCTACCGTATGACAGTAGACGGTACTACCTGTTTTCTGTCAGCTCCGAATGTTGGGCGGCGCTTACCACACCTGACACCCCACATTGTGCCAGCGGCTTCGGGCGGAAGAGCGCAATTGGGGGGGGGGGGGGGTACAAGCCTTATCCTGGTGCGAGGAAATGCAACATAAAGACAAAATGTCATGGCAGGGCAGACCAGGCCCTAAGCCTTGGTTGGCAGCTGTTCTAGGATCGAAGCTCCGACAAGCGGACAGCTAGAGCATTGCTTTGTTGATCCGGCAGCTTCTGCAGCTTGTCTTGCTCCAGATGTATTGGTGTTACCATTCCTCTGGAGTGATCTAGGCAGGCCGAGAGAAGGATCATGCTGCATGGGCAACACATCCATATTTTAGCCCCAGGCTTTGTGATATAGAGAGGCAATAACTCCATCCCTGGTCTTAACCGGTCTCAGAATCAAATCGAGAGGTAACTGTTACGGATTATAAGTCCTTGTCAATTGGCGTAGACATGGGGCGCCACGCGTTACCTCTGACGGTGGGAGACACCTACAGGTGTCACTGATCAGCTACCGCCCGCCTCAAGCTGGGCAGCTCCCGGCCAATTGGGTGCTGATCCGCCACAGCCTGCCTACTTCAATGGGTGCTTGGGGCTAGGACAAAATCTGAATCGCAGGCTGTAAAACCAATGCACCAGGTACTAATAAAAACAAAACTAGAAACCTCAAGCTACGGCTTGCAACCTGGAACGTAAGAACCACGTGTCCAAGATTTTCTTCTTCTTCTTCTTCTTCTTCTTCTTCTTCTTCTTCTTCTTCTTCTTCTTCTTCTTCTTCTTCTTCTTCTTCTTCTTCTTCTTCTTCTTCTTCTTCTTTTCTTCTTCTTCTTCTTCTTCTTCTTCTTCTTCTTCTTCTTCTTCTTCTTCTTCTTCTTCTTCTTCTTCTTCTTCTTCTTCTTCTTCTTCTTCTTCTTCTTCTTCTTCTTCTTCTTCAGCATTCCGAGCCATTGAGGTTCTTTGCTGCAGATACAAGCCGTCTCCATTCGTCTCTCTGGTTGACCTTCTCTTGCCAGTCGCTGATTCCAAGTGCTTGTAGGTCTGTACGTATATTATCTCTCCACCGTCTTCTTGGTCTACCTCGGGGTCTACGGTCATTTATTTCTTGAGTGTAAGCTGAGTTTTGTTTCCCTATTATCATCCATTCTTTCTATATGGCTCAGCCATTGCAGTCTATTAGAGGGGACTTAAACAGATCATAAATGTCTTTGTTGCTTCTTCTTTTCCACTCTCTACTTTGTGTATCCCTAATGGGCCCAAAGATGCGTCTTAAGACTTTGTTCTCAAAGGTTTGTAACAAGGCTTCGTCTCCTTTCGTTGTACTCCAGGTTTCAGAGCCATACAGCACAACCGGTCTGATCAGTGTTTTGTATATTGTGATCTTGGTGTTACGAGATAGCGCATTTGATTTTAGCAGATGTTGTAGTGCGTAGTATATCTTATTTCCAGAGTTGATTCTAGCTTGTATTTCTTCCCTTACTATGTTGGAACAGTTGAAGATTGTACCCAGGTATTTGTGATGTTTCCGTTCTTTTAATGGTCAAATTATCTATTTGTATGTGGCCAGAGTTCTTAGCTGTTCCTTCTCTTGAAATTACCATATATTCTGTCTTATCTTGGTTGATAACCAGCCCCATTTGTTGAGCTTTATCCTTTATAAGTGAGTCAATATTTCTGATGTCTTTTGTTCATTTCCCCCTATAATATCTATATCATCTGCATAATGAAGCAGCCTGGGTGTTCCTCCAATAGCACATTCCTCCTTTACCTTCCTTACAACTTTCTCTAGAGCCAGATTGAAAAGGAGCGGCGATAGTGCATCACCCTGTTTCAAGCCAGATGTTATTTGGAAAGGGTCTGATTTCCTGCCTTTATATGTTACTATATTATAAGTATCTTCCATGCATAGTCTGGTCATGTTGATTAACTTCCTTGGTATTCCAAATTCCTGCACAGCATTCCATAGACTATTCCTAATGACACTGCCATAAGCCCTTTTAAAATCCACAAAAATGTTATGGAGATCCTCTTTTATATTCCCAATTTTTCTCAGCTATTTTCGTAAGATAAATATCTGATCTATTGTTGATCTGTTTTGTCTAAATCCCACCTGGTAGTCACCTAATATGTCTTCTGAATATGGGTTTAGTCTATTTAGTAATACCGCGGATAGTATGTTATAGCTTGTGGACGGTAGTGATATCCCTCTATAATTTCCACATTGGAACTTGTCTCCTTTCTTAAAGATAGGTATCAATAATGACGTCTTTCCAGTCATGGGGTAGTTCTTCTGTCCTCCAGATTTTTATTATTAGTTCGTATAGCTTTAGATGTAATGCATAGCCACCTGCCTTTATAAATTCAGCAGCAATTCCACCAGCCCCAGTTGCCTTATTGTTTTTAAGTCGTGTTATTACATATATGATTTCTTCAAAAGTAGGTTCTTCAATTTGTGGTTCACACGTTAGAACCTCTTCCTGTGGGAAAGTGTTACTTGAAGCTTCACAATTTAGCAGTTCAACAAAGTATTCTTTCCATGTGTTACACATTTCCTCATTGGTATTTATCATATTCCCATTTTTGTCTTGTAAACCATATATGTTGTGGTGGTGCCCTCGTTTCATTGACTTCAGTTCTTTAAAAAACTTTCTGGATTCGTTTTTCTGGTGATTGGTTTCCATATCTTTGATTATGTTGCTCATATATTCTCGCTTCTGCTGCCGAACTATTTTTGTAGCCTCTTTACATTCAGTTCTATATTGCTCTTCATTTGGGATGTTGTTGATGTCATTTAGCCATAAATGTCTGGCATTCTTTTTCCTAATGACTGCTTCTTCACATTTTTTATTGAACTATCTGTTCTTTCTATGCGTGGTTAACACACCGAGACATTCTTCTGCGGTAGTTTGAATTGTATTCTTGATGGTAAACCAAGTTTGGTCAACGCTTTCCTCCAACGGGTTCTTTTGTCTGCAGAATAGATGTTCCTGGCCCAATTTTGTGTGTGCCTAAACTAAAGCATGAATGTTTGAGGCCTAGCTGTGTGGTGATATGTTGTGCGAATGTTTTTGAACATATATTTGTTTCTTGTAGTAGTATAAAGTCTGGTTTGTGTTTGTATATTAGTGTGATAATGTGTTGTAATTTTGTACGTATACCACAAATGTTTAAAGTAAATATAATTAAATCACTAGTCATTGTAATTTAAGTAAAAACAAATTAATGAGATATAATAACTATATTCACACGCAAAGTTGTTATCCATGATGGGTACATCTAGGCGAGCAAGTCTTTAGTAAGCAAAAGTTTGTGTTAGAGGATCATCTTGATCCTCGTTCTTATCACTTGTGTCGGTGTCTACAAAGAGTGTGTCTGGTATGCTGTATGTGTCGTCTTCGTCTTGTACTTGTGTCTCCTCTTGTTGTTCTTGTTCAGTTTCCTTTGTCTTGCCTATAGTTGCTTTGATTTTTTCTTTCTTTGGCAGTGATAAGTCGTCTGTTTCTGTGTCATCGCTGTGTTTTGACTGCAGTAGTCTTCTGTTAGCCCATTTTCTCTTCATTGGTTTGCTGACGATTTGAAAACCGTCAGAGTCTTCATTCTTTGGACTGTTTTCTTGTGTGTTATTTTCTTGTGTGTTATTTTCTTGTGTGTTATTTTCTTGTGTGTTCCTGTCTTCTTGTGTGTTGATTTGACTATTGAAAGTTTGTGTCAGTTCGATCTTTCCCTGTGGAGGAGTTTCTCTTTCGAGAGGTGGGAAATCTTCTTGGCTCTCTACACTGACTGCTGCTGCTGTTGGTGTCATCGATTGTCGTCGACTAGGGCATTTATTTGCCCAGTGGTTGTTTTGGCCACACGCTGGACAATTGGCCTTTCTCCCCGGCATCGTGATCAACACTCTGTGATTATTGTTCGTAATACCTAACATGTGAACGTTAGTCAGGTCTTAGTCAGATATGACTGAGCTACCGTATGACAGTAGACGGTACTACCTGTTTTCTGTCAGCTCCGAATGTTGGGCGGCGCTTACCACACCTGACACCCCACATTGTGCCAGCGGCTTCGGGCGGAAGAGCGCAATTGGGGGGGGGGGGGGGGTACAAGCCTTATCCTGGTGCGAGGAAATGCAACATAAAGACAAAATGTCATGGCAGGGCAGACCAGGCCCTAAGCCTTGGTTGGCAGCTGTTCTAGGATCGAAGCTCCGACAAGCGGACAGCTAGAGCATTGCTTTGTTGATCCGGCAGCTTCTGCAGCTTGTCTTGCTCCAGATGTATTGGTGTTACCATTCCTCTGGAGTGATCTAGGCAGGCCGAGAGAAGGATCATGCTGCATGGGCAACACATCCATATTTTAGCCCCAGGCTTTGTGATATAGAGAGGCAATAACTCCATCCCTGGTCTTAACCGGTCTCAGAATCAAATCGAGAGGTAACTGTTACGGATTATAAGTCCTTGTCAATTGGCGTAGACATGGGGCGCCACGCGTTACCTCTGACGGTGGGAGACACCTACAGGTGTCACTGATCAGCTACCGCCCGCCTCAAGCTGGGCAGCTCCCGGCCAATTGGGTGCTGATCCGCCACAGCCTGCCTACTTCAATGGGTGCTTGGGGCTAGGACACAATCTGAATCGCAGGCTGTAAAACCAATGCACCAGGTACTAATAAAAACAAAACTAGAAACCTCAAGCTACGGCTTGCAACCTGGAACGTAAGAACCACGTGTCCAGGATTTTCCACATCTTCTTCTTCTTCTTCTTCTTCTTCTTCTTCTTCCTCTTCTTCTTCTTCTTCTTCTTCTTCTTCTTCTTCTTCTTCTTCTTCTTCTTCAGCATTCCGAGCCATTGAGGTTCTTTGCTGCAGATACAAGCCGTCTCCATTCGTCTCTCTGGTTGACCTTCTCTTGCCAGTCGCTGATTCCAAGTGCTTGTAGGTCTGTACGTATATTATCTCTCCACCGTCTTCTTGGTCTACCTCGGGGTCTACGGTCATTTATTTCTTGAGTGTAAGTGAGTTTTGTTTCCCTATTATCATCCATTCTTTCTATATGCCTCAGCCATTGCAGTCTATTAGCCTTCATGATACCAGTGATTAGCGGGGACTTAAACAGATCATAAATGTCTTTGTTGCTTCTTCTTTTCCACTCTCCACTTTGTGTTTCCCTAATGAGCCCAAAGATGCGTCTTAAGACTTTGTTCTCAAAGGTTTGTAACAAGGCTTCGTCTCCTTTCGTTGTACTCCAGGTTTCAGAGCCATACAGCACAACCGGTCTGATCAGTGTTTTGTATATTGTGATCTTGGTGTTACGAGATAGCGCATTTGATTTTAGCAGATGTTGTAGTGCGTAGTATATCTTATTTCCAGAGTTGATTCTAGCTTGTATTTCTTCCCTTACTATGTTGGAACAGTTGAAGATTGTACCCAGGTATTTGTGTGTTTCCGTTCTTTTAATGGTCATATTATCTATTTGTATGTGGCCAGAGTTTTTAGCTGTTCCTTCTCTTGAAATTACCATATATTCTGTCTTATCTTGGTTGATAACCAGCCCCATTTGTTGAGCTTTTTCCTTTATAAGTGAGTCAATATTTCTGATGTCTTTTGTTCATTTCCCCCTATAATATCTATATCATCTGCATAATGAAGCAGCCTGGGTGTTCCTCCAATAGCACATTCCTCCTTTACCTTCCTTACAACTTTCTCTAGAGCCAGATTGAAAAGGAGCGGCGATAGTGCATCACCCTGTTTCAAGCCAGATGTTATTTGGAAAGGGTCTGATTTCCTGCCTTTATATGTTACTATATTATAAGTATCTTCCATGCATAGTCTGGTCATGTTGATTAACTTCCTTGGTATTCCAAATTCCTGCATAGCATTCCATAGACTATTCCTAATGACACTACCATAAGCCCTTTTAAAATCCACAAAAATGTTATGGAGATCTCTTTTATATTCCCAATTTTTCTCAGCTATTTTCGTAAGATAAATATCTGATCTATTGTTGATCTGTTTTGTCTAAATCCCACCTGGTAGTCACCTAATATGTCTTCTGAATATGGGTTTAGTCTATTTAGTAATACCGCGGATAGTATTTTATAGCTTGTGGACAGTAGTGATATCCCTCTATAATTTTCACATTGGAACTTGTCTCCTTTCTTAAAGATAGGTATCAATAATGACTCTTTCCAGTTACGGGGTAGTTCTTCTGTCCTCCAGATTTTTATTATTAGTTCGTATAGCTTTAGATGTAATGCATGGCCACCTGCCTTTATAAATTCAGCAGCAATTCGATCAGCCCCAGTTGCCTTATTGTTTTTAAGTCGTGTTATTACATATATGATTTCTTCAAAAGTAGGTTCTTCAATTTGTGGTTCACACGTTAGAACCTCTTCCTGTGGGAAAGTGTTACTTGAAGCTTCACAATTTAGCAGTTCAACAAAGTATTCTTTCCATGTGTTACACATTTCCTCATTGGTATTTACCATATTCCCATTTTTGTCTTGTAAACCATATATGTTGTGTTGGTGTCCTCGTTTCATTGACTTCAGTTCTTTAAAAAACTTTCTGGATTCGTTTTTCTGGTGATTGGTTTCCATATCTTTGATTATGTTGCTCATATATTCTCGCTTCTGCTGCCGAACTATTTTTGTAGCCTCTTTACATTCAGTTCTATATTGCTCTTCATTTGGGATGTTGTTGATGTCATTTAGCCATAAATGTCTGGCATTCTTTTTCCTAATGACTGCTTCTTCACATTTTTATTGAACCATCTGTTCTTTCTATGCGTGGTTAACACACCGAGACATTCTTCTGCGGTAGTTTGAATTGTATTCTTGATGGTAAACCAAGTTTGGTCAACGCTTTCCTCCAACGGGTTTTGTAGACTTTCAAGTTTACATTTTATTTCATCTGCAAATTTCTCTTTGACTGTAATTTCTTGTAGTTTTTCTCTGTTATATGTTAGTTGTAACCTTTGTAGTTTAGCATAGAAAGCTCTCTTAAGTTTTATTTTAAATTTTGCCCCAACGAGAAAGTTGTCGCTGTGCCACTCAGCTCCTCTATACCTTCTAATTTATTGTATGTTTGATGCATTTTTGTTGTTAATTAAAATGTGATCTATTTGATTATAGGTTCTCTTGTCACATGATTTCCAAGTTTGCTTACGTATATCCTTTCCATGCAGTCTGGTACTGTTGATCTGCATTCCTTTGGCTTCTGCTAGGTTGATGACTCTCCATCCATTATCATTTGAAGTTGTATGTAGGTTTTCCATACCGGCAACTTTGTTATGAGGATTTTCCACCGACTTGACAAATATTGACGATGTGAGAAAAACGGCTGTGATTGATGCCGAACTCAATCGTCTTAACATTGATATTACTGGCCTGCAGGAGACTCGCCTCGCTGAGGAAGGGTAACTCAGGGAAAACAATTACACCATTTTTTGAAAGGGTAGAGGGCAGGAAGAAAATAGACAGCATGGTGTGTGTGGACTTTGCAGTGAAGAATTCGCTACTGAGAATGATTGAAATTCCAGCTGGAGGTAATGAAAGATTATTATCCCTGCCCTTGGCAATCTCTTGTGGTTTTGCCACCATTATCACTGCATATGCACCGACACTCGCTTCCTCTCATGATGTGAAGGATACGTTCTATGAGGAGCTAGACTCTGTGATCAAGGCAGTTCCAAAATCCGACTACATTTATATGCTCGGTGATTTCAATGCTCGTGTGGGCAAAGACTAGAGTTCATGGCCAGTGTGCCTTGGAAAATACAACATCGGTCGCATGAATTAAAATGGGCAAAGGCTGCTGGAGCATTGCACCAGAAATGACTTATGTATTACAAACTCCTTTTGTAAAACAAAAAAGCTGCATAAGGTCACATGGAAACATCCAAGATCCGGCCATTGGCATCAGCTGGACTTCATTATCACACGGAGACAACATCTGAACCATACATCATTAACTCGAAGTTACAACAGTGCTGACTGTGATACGGATCATTCTTTGGTTGTTGCAAGGGTTAGACTGAGACCAAAAAGAATCTACACAGCTAAACACAAATCTAGCCCCAGGATTAATATTATTAACACTCACGATCCTGGAAAGTGCTTTGAGTTTCAACAGCAACTTGAAGACGCTTTCACTGATACATCAGAAAATTGTACAGGAAGTGAAAAGTGGAGTAAACTTAAGGAAACTATTTATAAAACAGCGGTAGGGGTTTACGGCACTATGGATCATAAGAGGCAGGACTGGTTTGCGGCAAACAGCCAGATACTGCAGCCCTTGATTGATAAAAAGAAGATAGCTCTCTTACGAAACAAGGAAAGAACAACGCGTAATACTGAGTGAGCTGAAGCAAGCGAGGAAGGATGTGAAAAAGGCTGCCAGGCAGTGTGCGAATGACTATTGGATCAAGTTATGTGAGTCCATTCAAATCGCAAGTGATAAGGGAAACATCAGAGGCACGTATGAAGGGATAAAGAAAGCCTGTGGTCCAGTGATCAAAAGAAGTGTACCATTGAAAACCTTGACTGGAGAAATTATCAGTGATAAGAAACAGCAGATGGATAGATGGGTAGAGCACTATTTAGAGCTTTACTCAAGTGAGACCAAGCTAGGGGATGATGCCCTCAACGCCATAAAGGCCCTGCCAACTCTTGACCACCTGGACACACTTCCCACCATAACAGAAGTTAAGTGTGCTATAAATGAACTTGCATCTGGCAAGGCTCCAGGTAAGGATGGGATTCCAATGGAGGTTATCAGGAGTGGGCAAGACACACTCACTCTACAGATCCACCAGCTAATAGAGCTATGCTGGCGAGAAGGACAAGTCCCACAGGATTTCAAAGATTCAAGCATCATAACACTGTACAAGAACAAGGGCGATCGGAGCGACTGTAACAACTATAGGGGTATCTCACTTGTGTATTGTTGGGAAAGTATTTGACAGAATTGTTCTGCGCAGACTTCAAGTCCTAGGAGATCAAGTCTACCCCGAATCACAGTGCGGCTTCCGTCAGAACCGGTCTACCATTGATATGATATTCTCATTGCGACAAATGCAAGAAAAATGCCGGGAACAAAATCAACCACTGTTTATTGCCTTCATCGACCTCACAAAGGCATTCGATTTGGTCAGTCGTGAGGGTCTGTTCAAAGCACTAAAGGCTGCCCACCAACTCTTCTGTCCATTGTGGAATCGTTCCACACAGGCATGAAGGGTATAATCAAGTTTGATGGTGCAACTTCAGAAAAGTTTGAAATCAAGAGTGGAGTTAAGCAAGGTTGTGTACTATCCCCCACCCTCTTTGGGATATACTTTTCACTTCTACTGAAATATGCCTTTCGTGATCAGGATGACGGTATATACATTCACTCACGCTCAGATGGCGGCCTCTATAATGCTCATAGATTGAAGGCCAAGACCAAAATTAGCAGGGTACTAATCAGAGAGTTGCTTTTTGAGGATGATGCTGCAATTACGATCACTCTGATGAAGAATTACAACATCTACTATCTGCATTCTTCCAATGCTTGTTCTGAATTTAGTTTAACAATTAATAAAAAGAAGACACAGTTAGTTAGTTAGTTAGTCAGTCGACAGATCATCTTCATTGTACATCGAATCATTCAGTCCATAAGTGCTCGGATCCCCTCCTCTGCAAATCCCGCAGCGTGTAGCGGCTAACGACACCAGTTCTGTGTTGGTTAATTAATCTTCTTTGGCTTCCTGCGTAGTGTTCTTGTTTGGCAACACCTCTTTTAATTTGCAGTTCTCGCAGTCTGACCATGGTTGTAGATTCACAGTCATCACTTGGTTCTCGCAAACGTCTTACTTCTCGTAGAACATTCAGAATGTCAGCCTGGTAGACACAGATTATGTCACAAGGTGCACATGGGGTACCACCAATCTTTATTGACGACGCCGAACTGGAGATAGTAGACCACTTTACATATCTATGATCAGAGGTAAATAGCAAATTATCCCTAGATCAGGAAATCAACATCAGGATTGGCAAGGCAGCAACAACAATGAACATGTTAGCAAAAATAGTCTGGGAGAACAGGAAGCTTACTGCCAAAACAAAAGTCCTCGTCTACCAAGCCTGGTGTCCTTAGTACTCTTCTTTATGGCAGTGAAACCTGGACAACTTACTCACACTAAGAGAAACGTTTAATCATCTTTCATATGCGGTGTCTGCGAAGAATACTTGGTATTAAGTGGCAAGACAAAATCACAAATACTGAAGTATTGGAAAGATCAGGTTGTGTGACGGTGTATTCTATGGCGCTCAGTCTTCGTAGACTTAGATGGATAGGACATCTTAGGAGGATGGATGATGGTAGAATACCAAAGAACATCTCTTTTGGTGAATTACAGAAGGGTAGGAGATCTCAGGGTCGGCCTCTACTACGATACAAAGATATGTGTAAGCGGGACATGATTGATACAGGCATTGATAATGCACATTGGGAGCAAGTCGCCGCTGAACGTGTTGCATGGAGGGCAAACATCAGAAATGGAATAAAGACAAAAGATAAAATGATTGCAGATAAAGCATACACAGAGCGTGAGAGACGTAAGGATAGTGCATTATTGTGGAAATGACCATGTTTTCACATGCATCCACTGTGGATGAATATTTACAGCACAGATTGGCCTGAACAGTCACATTCGCCACTGCCATGGGTTGTAGTTATTAAGCCTTTTTGAAGCACAATGTACCAAACTATCGACTGTCAAGACAGAAAGGTGCCAATGTGTGTAACATGTGAATATTCAGTCTTCTCGTGTCTTTCCTAGTGTTATCAAAGTTTGGGATGTGTGGAGGTAATTTCATTTAAATTTTGTGTGGCCCTAGGAGGCCAGTAAAAAAATGTTTTCCCCCCACAGAGGGGGGAATTAAATTCACTAAAAATTATAAATGTATGTAGGAGTATACTTTTCGAATTTAAGATATCAATGTAGAACATTAAAGTGGGTTATAAATTGAAAGTAAATAAAGAATAGAAATAATTTGTGTAAGCAACATAGTATTTTTATTCTTGGATTTATAATATCTAACTTCTGAGTTTACACTTTTATTTCTATGAAATTAGTGGGGAGATTTGTGTGCTAGTTAATATATTATTGCTAGTATATAATTTCAGTTTTCTTAATTCTAGTAATTTCCCTTATAACAATATTAGATGTTTATGTCCCCTGCGAATTGCTCATCTAAGTATGTTTCTTCTGTTAATTCACCCCAAACAAACATCACCAGCTATATTTCGCGTCACCAGCTATATTTAGCACTGACGGTGATCTCCTCTGTGTTAGGGTACAGTGCGTGTCAGTGCGTGTTTCTTTGGCTTTGGCAACCGTTTCTGTGTGACTGCGTGTGTGTGTCTGTCTCATCATCATGAAGTTTTCTGGAACTGGCAGCAGCTGTCCACGACAAGCAGAGTAGCGTTGCTTTTCTGCAGCATCATGGCATCTGACATCCTGCTAGACGCTGTTCTCATAATCATGTTATGGTGCTATCGCTGACTGAGCGTCAGGACAGATGGAGATGCCAACGACATTCACCATGTCGGCAGGACATCCTCCCGCTGAGACAAGGCACATGGCTGCAAGGATCGCGTCTCCCCTACAGACAGATCATTCTTTTCAAATACTGCTGGTCTCAAGAGTTGACAAGCATTTTATTTTGCCAGTTACAGTTGGGGGATGTCGCCAACAGCAACTGTTGACTGGAGTAATTACCTACGAGAGGTTTGTGCCACAACAAACTGTTAGTCAATCCCGTAGTAATCGGAGGACCAAATACCACCATTGTCGAGATAGATGAGAGCATATTTTATATATTGTTCGGTACTTCCATATCTACTTTCAGAACCTCTTGATTAAGTCTCATGTTCCTAACCCTTTTTTCCCCTCTCTTTAATCTTACTTTTATTTGTCCACATAGTGGTACATGATCACTATTACAGTCGGCGCCAGGCATTGTTTTTACATTAATTAGAGCATTTCTAAATCTGTTATTAATTAGTATGTAGTCAATTTGGTTGCGTATTTTCTGATCAGGGCTTTTCCATGTGTATAGTCGTCTTTTATAGTGTTTAAACCACGTGTTTCCAATTATCATAACATTGATATTTGCCCATTCTATGAGCTTTTCCCCTCTTTCATTTCTAGTACCTAAACCATAATTCTCAACTACATCCTCCATTTTCCCCTTTCCTAATTTTGCATTAAGATCTCCAAGTATTATTTTTATTTCCTGTGATCCAATTTGAGCCATCGTCATTTCTATTTCATCGTAAAAGTGTTGTATTTCTTAATCACTACTGCTTGTTGTTGGTGCATATACTTGTATAATATTTATATCTATTGGTTTGCCTTTGATTTTGACCAAAACACCTCTATCTGAAATACACCAATATCCACCAATATCCAATATCCATACTTGGCTGTTTTTTCGTCAAGTATTATTCCTACATCTATTTTGTTTTTGTTTTTTGTGTAGTTAATGTCATGTAAATTTTGTGTGGCCCCAGGAGGCCAGTAAAAAAATGTTTTTTTACTTTTTAAACGTTTATTGAGTGTTAGAAAAATTTGCAATTGTATTGTTAGTATTTTAACAGGCGTGCTGTGTGTATGGTATTTGTGTAGGTCTATTTAACAGGCCGTTTGTGTGTCGAATTGGTGTACAAATGTGTTTCCATCATCATAACTACAAATTATATTCACATAACAAGCATAAAATATGAGCAATAAATTAAAAAGTGGGTTATAAATTAAAAGTAAATAAAGGCTAGAAATAGTTTGTATATGCTATCTAGAAGTATTATTGTTGAATTTATGAAATCTAACTTCGGTGTTAAAACTTTAATTTCCACAAAGATAATATAGAGATTTTCTGTCAGATAATAATATTATTGCTAAGTATATAATTTCTGTTTTTTAATTGTAGTAAATTCCCTTATAACAATATTAGATGTTTATGTCCCCTGGCCATTGCTCATCTAAGTGTGTTTCTTTAAGCTATCTTGTAATTCCGTAGAATGCTTGACCAGAGTTATTAAAAAGTGTAGAGAGCAATCAAGGCATTATGTCATGTTAATGTAATGTTTTCTTCTTCTTCTTTCGTTCTTCTTCTTCTTTCGTTCTTCTTCTTCTTTCGTTCTTCTTCTTCTTTCTTCTTCTTCTTTCGTTCTTCTTCTTCTTTCGTAGCCGGCTCCATGGCTAAAGGCTTGCGAACGCGGTTCGTGAGCCGGGTACCAGGCGTTCGAAGCTCAGCTGTGACCGATTTGTGCAGCAGACCCTGTCGCGTTGTGTTATAACGTGCTGGTATGGGAGCCGGTCGTTCAGAAAGCAATGGCAAACTACTGAACGTAAAACTTGCCTAGTGCATCAACAGCAGCTGAAAAATGCTGCTGTTGACATGCAACGTCCCGTAAGAGATACGCAACGACGACGACAACACACACACACACACACACACACACACACGCACACACGCCTACGCGCACACGCACACACGCACGCACGCACGCACACACACACGCACGCACACACACACACAAAGTAGAGAGCAATCAAGGCATTACTGTCATGTTAATGTTTTCTTCTTCTTCTTTCGTTCGCCTGAAATATGTTTATAACTGCAATGTTGTCTCTTGTATGAATCTAACAGTCTTGTTTAGTTCACTCAGCGGTCCATAGAGTTTATCTTCCACTGTTGTCTCTCTAGGCCAGAAGGTTCGCCTGGATATGTTGTAGTTTGGGCAATGTGCTCTGCTGTCTGCGACGCCAATCCACATGACCACATGGCTGAGTCACCAATCTTGAATTGTGTATACATGTGGTTGTGTAATATGTTGTGTCCTGTTCTGAGGCGCAGAATAATGACCTGTTCTGGTCTGTCCATAACGTGGTAGTCGTCTTGAGTAGGGTTTGGTGGCCTTCTGACTGATTTGATCATTCTTTTCTTTTGGTGGTATGTAATCGGCACATCAGCTTGTTCTGTTTTTGCTCCTTCCTTAGCCAGTCGATTAGCTCTGTCGTTTCCGGGAACTCCATAGTGGGATGGTATCCACTGGATGGTGACCTTATGCTGACTGCTAAGTTCAGAAAGTAGTGTCCTTAGTACTGGCAATTTCCCAGACAGGAGCGCCTCTATTACTGATTTTGCATCTGTCAATATCACCACAGATTGTGTACCATGGGTGGTATGGTATTTTGTAATTTCTCTGTGGCTATCTTAGTTGCCTCAATTTCAGCATCGTAGTTATGACAGTACTTTCCTGTTGGAACTCTGGCCGTGTCCCTAGTATTATTTAGGTATTTTATGTACACTCCCGCTCCTCCATTTCGAACAGATTTTGTGCTGACCCATCTGTGTAGACTCGGATCCAGAGATCCTGTGGGTATTTATCATCAAGGAAGCTGAGAGTGGCTGTTCTGCGCTGCACACTGTTCTGTTCTTCCTTGTCAGATATCCCTCTCACTTTTGTCTGGATATGTAGCGATAGTCTATGTTCATCTTTCCACGGGGTTCGCTCTGGAATAGTTGTCAGGGGAACACCAACTGTGGGAAGATCAATGGTTTCTCTGCAGAGTCGTTTGGCCTGGTGGATGAAACTACTTCTTTTCAACCGCCCCATAGCTAAGTCTTCAAATCAATTCTTCATAGGGTGGCCAGGCAAGCTGGGGAACTTTTCTGCTTGTATTAGTGTTTTTGTATCTCTGCGTTCTCTTAGAGCAGTGGTTCTCAACGGGTGGGGAATCCGCCCCCCCCCCAGGGGGGAATTTGGGGTTTTCCGGCGGCGGGGGGGGGGGGGGGGGGGGGAATGAAGATTATTTCAAGATCGCGTTAATACATGAACCGATTACTTGATCTTGTTTTTCCCTTCATACTTTACGGTTCTGTACTCTCACCCTTCTAAAATTCATTTCATAAAGTAAGTAGACCCACAAATCACGTTTTATGTGGACACCTAGACTTGTTTTTGTATGTGCTTCCATTATTACGTATACTGTGTAGGGGCGGGAGGGGGGAATTTTTAGGTAAGGAAATGGGGGGGGGGGGGGTGACGTTCTGAAAATATGGTGAAGAGGGCCACGGGCCAATAAAGGTTGAGAACCACTGTCTTAGAGCTTGTGTCCTCCCCATTTTCACTATTGCTATATAGGGGTTGATCTAATCCCTCCTGTGATGACTCTAAGAGATTGATTTTGCACCTTGTCCAGCTCCTGTAATGTGGCTTTTGATGCTGAACACCACGCAGTTGAACCGCATTCCAAGTGTGGTCGTATGCTCTGTTCATAAACTTTGCTAAGTATTTTCCCACTGGCTCCCCAAATGGTACCACTTAGCTTTCTCAGGTTGGCTATTTTCCTTCTGGCTTTTGCTACTGCTTTTTTTATGTGTTTTCTCCATGTCAGCCTGTCGTCGAATGATACACCAAGGTATGTTGGTTCTTTATCTTCTCGGTGTTCGGCATCAAAAACCACACTACAAGAGCTGGACATAAGACAGAGCTGATCAATTGGCTAAGGAAGGAGCCAAAGAAGAACAGCCTGATGTGCCCGTTACATACCATCAAAAGAAAAGAATGATCAAATCAGTCAGAAAGCCACCAAAACCTGCTCAAGATGACTACTACGTTATGGACAGAACAGAACAAGTCATTATTCTGCGCCTCAGAATAGGACACAATAGATTACGCAACCACATGTGGACAAAATTCAAGATTGGTGAAACAGCCACGTGCACATGTGGATTGACGTCGCAGACAGCAGACTGTCCAAAATATAACATATTGTGATATAATAAAACGTCCTTACCCTTTCCTATTTATTGACTCCCTTAAAAATAAACAACCTAATTACTGTTTAAGTAACTTACTTAATGTAGGAGAAAATAAAACAGCGATAGACTGACCGTGGCAGCTTAATCTATTTGGCTTTAATTTTTTCACGTACCTGGCAAGACCGGGACTGATGGGAAAACAAAGGCCCAGTGTAGCCTTTTTAGTTCAGCCAAACAAAGGGAGCAGACATGTAAAAGTTCCCCGTGTGGGGAAAAGGTATTGTTGCCTTTAAAACCATGATTCTCTTCAACTATTGGTATGTTATATCTACATTATTAAGATGTATTTATGTATTACATAGACCAGTATGTTTAATTAAGAATTAGAATAATAAGTCAACAATTCTCTTAAACCAGGCTGGATGATGTTTACCAATGAAACACATGTGGGCGCCACGCTGTAATTTTTCCTATGTTTTACAATTTCAAATCCATATGTTAAAATCTTGTATAGGCATTATGAACTTATATCTCACTAGTAGTGCTTACAATCTAGAAATATTATGTGTACCGTAGAGTATCAAACTCAGGTCAAAAACACATTCTAGGCATTTTCTCAAGGTGGGAACAGACTCTTGATTCATACTTCAGTAGAGAACTCGTGTCTGTCAATTTCATATTCCTATGTTAAAACTTCTATGCATTGTGAACTATATCTCACTGTCTATGCTTAGAAATCTGCAAATAATCTATGTACTATAGAAAGGAAATTGTATCCATGCGGAGACATACACATGACTACGCATTTCTTGGACTCAGTTCATTTTGGATAAATTGTTTTCCTAATTCATAATCTGTAACTTGGAACTAGAGTGCTAAATTTTAGTACAATCCTTTTGTTAACAGATTATCAACCACTCAGCATGAGTGGTGAACATATAATCATTTCATAAAATAGTGTTAGGGAATGCCATGTTTGAATATAAATTCATGAACAATTAAAGTAAACGCGTGATGTAAATGCATGTTCGGATAGGATTCAATCCCCATCGCCTCACCGTAGTAGAAACAGAAGCGAAGATTGATGTGAATAAATTGCTTGCAATATTCAGAATACTGGACCTTCGGCATAAGTTATTCTAATAAATACACTCCGAATAATAGCAGCCATTGGCAAAATATATCACAGCGATTACTATCCTCATGTGCGGTACGCAGTGGGGGAAAACAATATATGTTTTAGTTATGGATTAACCCCTGAAGAAAATTCAAAACCATTGGCTCCGGCATTAAATTTTTATGATTAAATTATTATGTATGATTATCATGTACTTAATATCAGAGAAATATAAATGTATGTTTTTTTTCTGGTATGAGAATTTTCTCTGTTCTGATTGTTACTTTTTTCCTGTGGGAATATACATTTTAATGTTGCACCTTGGGATTAGAGGATGTTGATGTAAGAATCCATGTGTATGTCAGTACTTAAGAAGCCAATGTTGAATAGTCTTGACCTAGTGATGATTATAGTGCCGAAAGGAAGACACGGCATTAGAAACCACAGAGATTCTGTATAGGCTATTCTCTTCAAGTAATGAGAGAGACAATATCAACATGTTGGATGGACAGAATGACTTCACTCATCCAATAGTCCCAGTAACAACAGAACAAAATATAAGTGAGAAAATACCTTACTCACTATGAAGAGTCAGAATGGCTCTACTCAGCAATGAGGGACAGTGGAACGTGGACACCCACTCCTTTCCCCTTTTCCCCTTGTTGTTTTGTATTTTTGTTTGTAATTGTGTTGTAAACCTTTTACCATAACACAGTAGGTTAATGCTCGTGTTGTATTCTTGTCATCCCTTTTCTATAGAAGAGAAGCAGGTGGTGGTTGAATGTGGTGGGACTATATCACTAAACCTGGATCCTGGGTCAACAGCCAGAAAGTGAATGTCCTAACCATAGTCTGCATCTAGAAATACCCATGGTTACTGCTGCGCTCAATAGCTCCATAGCGAGCAACAGATAAATTCGAAGACAACTGACTGGGTGAGTGATTAAGTCCTATTTTAGTAGGAATATCCAGGATGGACTTCAAGATCTAATAATCTACAAAGATGAAGATCAACAGAGTACTGACAACAGTGTATCGTCTGCTTTACTTCTGAGAAGTATCACCTATGGCCTCATCATTCAACCAAGTCAGTGAAACTATGGGACAATCCTTCTACAAGTTACTAAAACTATCAACAGTGAGTAACCTTCAACTGTTGGTTGGATTACCAAGTTAATATCCAACAATGGATAAGTCTTCGAAAGAATGTCTCACAGCTGCAACAGTCAAACATGGAATTCAGCCATTCACCACCAAGTTCTAGCTATGAACACCAACTCAAAATGGGAAGAGACACTGAAACAACTTTATAAGCCAATACAAGCAACTTCAGAACCTCTGAACCCTAACAACACCAGATTACCTCAAGGTTCCAAAACCTGAACACAAAAAATACCATATGAAAGCAGTTAGCGGAGTAAATGCCTCTACGCCGGCAACCACAGGAATCACCTGATGGCCTGCAACCCTGGATATGTGGTGGAATAATATTCTTCAGTCTCATGCCCTGCAGCAGAATCCTGGAATTAATTCCAGATGAACCAAATGAATAACAAGCAGAATTGTATGTCTACACTGAAAGTAAATAATGAATCAGAACTCTGTGCTGGTCCCATGTCAGCCTAAATGCCATCAACTGTGGAATAGGTTATAGACTGATGACTAGGTGGGTGAAAAATCTGTGGGAACAAAATTGAGATTCGGATATTATAAGCCGAGAAGCTGAAAGGTCGGCATCCTTTTCATCGGATATGGTGATATAGGGAAGAACCTTAGTCCAAGACTCAAGATACATCTCCTGAAGGTATGACCAACCCAGGCCTCAATTTCACACTGACACCGAGCCGTTCGCAACAGAAGATTCTTGAATTCAGCTCCACAGGAGGAGATATGTATATGTGGTGAATTTATTTCCTAATAGGGATTATAAGTAGTTCCGCAACAAACTTCAGTGGACATAAAACATGACTGTGAGTATTTATTGCTGTCCAGGATAATTATGGACATTAACAGCTTTGCACTGGAGAAAAATACCCATCCGCAATGCCTAAATGAACACTATAATTAATTAATTTAATTATTAGTATCAACTGTTTTCATGTGTGTGTTTTTCTTCTATGACATGGAAAAGGTAAAGAGTGTTTACAACTAAAGGGTTATGTAATGGTATAGATGGTATAGTATTTTGACACCAACTCATTATTTTTAAAATGAGAGAATGGTAAAAGGTGTCAGAAACCAATGTTGATATGTTGGGTTCTATTTAATCTTTATTTGCCTTAATTATGAGGGTAAATGAAAGTAGACCCAATTTGTGGTTGTTGTGTTGTTTGTAATAACATTGTTTTGTTTTTTTGGGGTCACTGGGTACTATATTGTAATAATGCAATGAATCCCATGCCTGTCTGAAAATGCATAGTGTTTATTACACATATATATGTAACTGCAGATCTTGAGTTAATACCTGGACTGTTTGTCCAAAAGTGTTGTGTACATCAAGTAAATGTGGTGTCCAACAAGTGGTTGTTTATATGTTGTGAGCAATCAATATCCTTCTAGCACTATGGTAAATTTAAAGGGTGATGAAGTGGGAAGGGAAACCTACACACAGATGCCATTGTTTCAAGGATTGAACTCTTTTCTCCTGGGATTTGTGGTAAATATCCCTGATCACCCTGCATTCTAACCAGTGACCAGAGAATCAATAATACCCCCTAGACATTTTTTTTTATTCTTAGGAATTAAAATCCACATCCCACACATATCCAGGCAAACCTTCTGGCCTAGAGAGACGAAAGTGGAAGATACACTCTATGGACCGCTGTGGGAACTAAAAAAGACAGTTAAATTCAGACAAGGGACAACATTGCAGTTATAGACATATTTCAAGCGAACGAAAGAAGAAGTAGAAGTCTACAAAAATCCTGTAAACTTGCACGGCCTTTCGCTAGCGCGAAAATAAGTGCATGCAGGCCTTGGCTGCACCAGTCCAGGTTTTCTCCTACTCACTTCGCCTATTAATCTGCCACCTCTCTCATTCCTATCACCTTGCTAAGTAATACAAGTAGTATGAGTAATCTCGATAGTAGTAGAAGTTGCAGCCACATTAGCGGGGAGAAGTAGATGTAACAGCTGATAGTAATAGTAGTCAGCATCATCAAGAAACATGTCGCCTAGCGTGGGCGATCACACCTGGCCACAAACTGCGGTCTCCGATGGTATGGAGCGTCTACAAGGTGTGGACTGCGCCTGACCCTGGAGCCAGCAGGGTTAGGATGGACTAGCCTCTCCCAGGATGAGCGAAAGGTGAAAATTAGTAGCCTGCCGATGACTCGCAGACTACACAAGCGGTGTAGACTGGGAAATCATGACCCTTAGGTCATGGACTAACGGAGCTATGGCTCGCCATAGGGAATGGACTCCCTATGGTCAGATTTTTGTCCTTAACTTGTGACTGGCCCAGCAAGCCGGCAGGAGATATTCATACTGCTCGTAGAAAAACTGAGAATTATAATCGGACTGACCCAAATGGATATAGACCCGGCAATGTTAATGGACTACGAGACACATCAGCGATTCAAACGATAGGCATAATGAACGTCTGCAGTTTTAATAGTAAAGAAGAACTATAGAAACAATGGAAGAGAGGAAAATTGGACTGACAGGAATAGCGGACACCTGAATAAAAGGGGAAGGATGCAAGCAGATGTGTTGACTTTGATGCATCGTGTCTAGTGTTCCAAGGCCAGATGTGTTGCTTTGGTTGCAAAATATTTAGTTTTCAGAGGCTAGATGTGTTGCATCAAATCTGTGTTTGTTTAAGAGTGCCCTTGATGTTGTCTGTCTCCTTCCTTTAACTACACATCCAGGTATTTGTTGGTTGTATGCTCTTATCAGCAAGAAGGCATTGATTATTTTATAATTTTACCTAACTGGGACCACAAAAAAAAGGTTAAGATAAGTGTTTCAGCTTCTTCATCAATGTCCTGTATTCACAGCCATACAGAAGAACAAGCCACATTCAATCTTTCAATTAGTGGAGTTTTGTGCTGATATTTCCATTTTCCCCGACATTACCCATTCCAGTAAATGAGTCTTTGGATATGATGATTTGTCTCTGTACTGTATAACCTAAATATGTAAATAGATGTATTTACCTGTTGGATTTTTACGCTGTTAGTCATGGATCCTCTTCCATGACTTGATATTTATTAAATGTGTGCTGCTAGCTGCATATTTGTGTAGATCAATTGACATTCAATGGGTTATGTGGAATGTATCACTCTGGGCACTCTTACTTCCCAGAAACATTTGTGGGTACATGTGTTAGGCTGGGAGCATCTTTGTTGAGGAGTTGTAATGTCTACGGTCAGACTGTAGAGATGTGAACCATCCTTGTTGAGGAGGGTTGTAATGTGTGATTTGAACCATCCTTGTTGTGGGGTTGTATTATGTGATGTGAACCCAGCCTTGTAGAGTTGGTGTAATGTGTACAGTCAGACTGTAGAGGTGTGAACCATCCTTGTTGTGGGATTGGTGTAATATGTACAGTCAGACTGTAGTGGAGGTTTTGTAATGTGTACAGTTATACTGTAGTGATGTGAACCAGACTTATTGTGGGGTTGGTGTAATGTGTACAGTCAGACTGCAGTGATGGGAACCAGCCTTGTTGTGAGGTTGGTGTAATGTGTACAGACTGCAGTGATGTGAACCCAGCCTTTTTGTGTGGTCGGTGTAATGTGTACAGACTGCAGTGATGTGAACCAGTCTTGTTGTGGGGTTGGTGTAATGTGTACAGACTGCAGTGATGTGAACCAGTCTTGTTGTGGGGTTGGTGTAATGTGTACAGACTGCAGTGATGTGAACCCAGCCTTTTTGTGTGGTTGGTGTAATGTGTACAGACTGCAGTGATGTGAACCAGTCTTGTTGTGGGGTTGGTGTAATGTGTACAGTCAGATTGCAGTGATGGGAACCAGCCTTGTTGTGAGGTTGGTGTAATGTGTACAGACTGCAGTGATGTGAACCCAGCCTTTTTGTGTGGTTGGTGTAATGTGTACAGACTGCAGTGATGTGAACCAGTCTTGTTGTGGGGTTGGTGTAATGTGTACAGACTGCAGTGATGTGAACCAGCCTTATTGTGGGGTTGGTGTAATGTGTACAGTCAGACTGCAGTGATGGGAACCAGCCTTGTTGTGAGGTTGGTGTAATGTGTACAGACTGCAGTGATGTGAACCCAGCCTTTTTGTGTGGTTGGTGTAATGTGTACAGACTGCAGTGATGTGAACCAGTCTTGTTATGGGGTTGGTGTAATGTGTACAGACTGCAGTGATGTGAACCAGTCTTGTTGTGGGGTTGGTGTAATGTGTACAGACTGCAGTGATGTGAACCAATCGTGTTGTAGAGTTGGCTAATCTGTACAGTCAGACCGCAGTGATGTGAACCAGCCTTGTTGTGGGTTTGGAGTAATGTGTACAGACCGCAGTGATGTGAACCATCCTTGTTGTGGGGTTGGTGTAATGTGTACAGACCGCAGTGATGTGAACCAGCCTTGTTGAATTAGTTTAATCAGTACAGGTTGGACTGCAGGCTATAGTTATGTGAACCCAGGTCAATTTTTTATAAAATCCATCCCACGATGGGGGTTTGAGTACATTAGTAGTGTATTGGGGCGTCCAGACACACAATTTGACATCCATCATGGCGGCTGATGGCGGCTGATAGGGTTTATGAAGGAAATATTTGGTGAAAATTGCCGACTCGGTAAAAAAATTTTGGCGGTGTGTGGGAACGGGTCTATTTGTTTTTTGACGGGTGATGGCGGGTAAGTGTCTGTGAAAGTAATTAAGGTAATTTTTAGTTGGTTCTGTAAATAGAAACCGAGGGTGTGAGTACGGATGAGGGAGGGCTGTAAGTTATATATTTTGGACGTGGTTACGTAGGGTATATGAATGTGTTAGTATGCGTGGTGTAGTGATGTATAAACTGCCAAGGGTGTGATGGGTCGTGGTTTCTACTCATGGGTTGTATATATGGTGGTGGCGTAGACAGCTCATAATGTGTCTGTTCGTGGTGAGTAATGTATAAACTGCCAAGGGTGTGATGGGTCGTGGTTATACTCGACGACTCATGGGTAGAGGTGTAGATGGTTACTATCATCTGAACAGTGTGATAGTAGTGTCTAAGTGAAAGTAAAGGGTGGTATGTAGCTTATTCACTACCATCATTACAAAGGAAATCTTATAAAGTTATAATGGGTGTCATTTGATGGTAAGGGGTATTAGTGATCAAGTAGGAGTGATATAGGGGCGGTCATAAATGTAATAAGAGGTGTTCGCAGTTACACACTGGTCAACCAGTGGTCAAGCAATGGTCAAGTAAGGGTCAAGTAGTCAAGTAAGGAAATTTTAGGGAAAAGTGATTGTAACTGAGATGGTGATGATTAAAGAGTGGTAAATTAGAGGTCAAGCAGTGGTCAAGCAGTGGTCAAGGGTCAAGTAAGGAAAATTTTAGGGAAAATTGGTCAGCAGTGACATGGTAATGTTTAAATTAGTGGTAAATTAGTGGTCAAGTAGTGGTCAAGCAGTGGTCAAGCGGTGGTTAAGTGAGGAAAATTTTAGGGAAATTTTAGGGAAAAGTGATTGTAATGATATGGTGATGATTAAAGAGTGGTAAATTAGTGGTCAAGCAGTGGTCAAGCAGTGGTCAAGTGAGGAAATTTTAGGGGAAAAGTGATTGTAGCGACATGGTGATGCTTAAAGGGTGGTAAATTAGTGGTCAAGTAGTGGTCAAGTGGTGGTCAAGTAGTGGTCAAGTGGTCGAGTGACCACTTAGATTATAGAGGACGATGTGCCTAAGATTATGGTAGTGGTTAAAGTGATCGATGACGTGGTCAAGCAGTGGTCAAGCAGTGGTCAAGTAGTCGAGTGACCACTTAAATTGTAGGGGAAAGTACTATAGTGCAATGGTGGTGGGTAAAGTGAGGAAGAATCAATAGTAGTGATAAAAGTACTACCAATATTAGCGAAAGAATATTAGCTGGTGCGTTGTTAGAGATACAAGTATCTTTTTTTGTGGGGTGTGTAAAAATTTCTAAGACTTTGTTCATGTCTGGTAATGTAAGCTCTGAGCCGACAAGACAACGTCATGAAAACAAAACCACTAAAGAAAAGCAACAACAAAACTTGATTTCAATATTTTTATCACCAAAATATGTGTGTCTTTCATCAAAACACTTTAGTGATATAAGAAAAAATCAATGACATACATGATTAGTGAAAAACAGTTTAGAGATATATCGTAAGAAAAAAATCAATGACATACATGATTAGTGAAAAACAGTTTAGATATATATCGTAAGAAAAAAATCAATGACATAGATGATTAGTGAAAAACCAAAAAGTTCTGGATTAGTGATCTTCATTCTTCTGGGCTCTGCTGGTTGACTATCAAAAACACTGTTGTTGTCGAAGTCATCACACATACCTTATTTGTTTCGGATCCAGAATAAAGACATGTATGAGCTATCATACAAGATATCTGAATACTTCTTTTTTATCATACCAAAACCAACCGGTAGCGGTGGTCGACACTTTTTTCTAATACTACCACTTGATTGGGTAGCATAAGCGATAGGTCCTTGCAGTACGCCTTAAGGGCTGCCAAGCTGTCTCTATCATTTGGTTGGATATCCTCTGCTACTATGAGTGGAGGTGTTGCCAGGGTGTCTAAGGGTGTCATCCTTTCTCGTGATGTCTGGTGATGTAAGTACCGTTGTAGGTTCGAATTGTATAGATTGTCACGTAACTGACAGGGATAATCATTGTGAATGTTCCTATTATGGCGGGTAAAGGTTATCATTGAAGATACAGTGGTGGCAGTCTGGTACTTGCGTTAGACTCCGAGCCTGGTGTAAATAGACAGGTGGTGCTGTCGTCTCTGGTATTGTAGTGTTTGGTGTATTCATACGTGGCTGATGACGTATTCGTTTGTGTTTTTGTAGGCCATCGTTCGTATTATACACCTTATCACATAACTGACAGGGATATATTTGGTCTTTCCCCTCGTGAATGGTCCGAATGTGACGATTAAGGGTATACTTATCACAATAGGCTTTGTCGCACTCTGAACACGTGAAAGTAGATCTGGTGGTCATATTGATAAACTGGTCACAAGTCACACTTTCGGTTGTTTTTTCTTTCTTACAATCCCAAAAAATGTTCTGGTGTATACAATATATGTTTCAATGTTTTATCAGAGGCCAACGACACGAATAAGGCTCACACCAAGTTTCACTGCTGTAGCTAGCCAAGTCACTACGTGAACAATAGCTGGTTACTACACGAACAATGCTCACACCAACCTGTTTCACTGCTGTAGCTAGCCAAGTCAGTACGTGAACAATATCTGCTTACTACACGAACACTGCTCACACCAGCCTGAAGCACCTCTGTAGATACCCAAGTCAGCCGTGAACTGGTACTGAGCTCACAAGAGACGCTGTCTATTTTATACACTGGTTCTGCACACGACGTAGCTGACGTGGGAGTTAGACAATCTATTCTCACGCCCGCCTGCTTCCCTACACACCGATGACTCATACTTAATGACTTTTGCCTATGGCGTTGATGACGTAGGGGCTGTCTCGGACATCCGCGTTCTTTACCAAAAGGGGGTATGTGATATTCTTGTAGGGACACGTTGTGTTTATGTATTTGTTTATAGGTGAGTGTATCTGTAGTGGTTGTGGTACCAGTAGTAATGGTTTGTGTGGCCCTCTATGTGTATTTGATTATGGTTGTGTAGTTGTGTATAGCTGTTGTTGTGACAGTAGTAATGGTATGGTTTGTCTGTACTTCTGTGTCTGTACGTGTGTTTGTTTGGTTGTCTTTGTATTTGTCTTTGAGTTTGTAGTAGGTGTGTCTGTGTGTACTTGTGTATAGTTGTGATGACAGTAGTAATAGTATGGATTGTCTGTACTTCTGTGTCTGTATGTACAAGTGTGTCTGTGTCTTTGTGTGTTTTTGTTTGTAGGTGTGTATTTGTGTAATTGATTATGGGTGAGTGTGTCTGTACTTGTGTATAGTTGTGATGACAGAAGTAATCCTAGGCGATGGGTGTGTATGTGTCTTTGTGTGTTTTTGTTTGTAGGTGTGTATTTGTGTAATTGATTATGGGTGTGTACGTGTGTATAGTTGTGATGACAGTAGTAATGGTACGAGTGTGTCTGTGCTGTCTCTGCACATGTGTATACCTGTTGATAGTGACAGTAGTAATGGTATGGGTTGTCTGTGTATGGTTGCGTTTGTGTTTGTCTTTGAGTGTTCTTGTGTATGGGTGAGTGTCTGTACTTGTGTATAGTTGTGATGACAGTAGTAATGGTATGGGTGTGTACTTTGTGCTTGTCTGTCTTATGTGTATGTCTGTATGTACAAATGTATCAAGTATGTACTGTGTGTGATCTTGTGGTTGTATGACCCTCTTTATATAATTTTTACACACCCCACAAAAAAGAGACTTGTATCTCTAACAACGCACCAGCTAATATTCTTGTCGCTAATATTGGTAGTACTATTATCACTACTATTGATTCTTCCTCACTTTACCCACCACCATTGCACTATACGTACTTTCCCCTACAATTTAAGTGGTCACTCGACTACTTGACCAGCTGCTTGACCACTGCTTGACCACGTCATCGATCACTTTAATCACTACCATAATCTTAGGCACATCGTCCTCTACAATTTAAGTGGTCACTCGACCACTGGACCACTACTTGACCACTACTTGACCACTAATTTACCACCCTTTAAGCATCACCATATCATTACAATCACTTTTCCCTAAAATTTCCCTAAAATTTTCCTCACTTAACCACCGCTTGACCACTGCTTGACCACTACTTGACCACTACTTGGCCACTAATTTACCATCCTTTAAGGATTGCCATGTCGCTACGACCAATTTTCCCTAAAATTTTCCTTACTTGACCACTTGACCACTGCTTGACCACTAATTTACCACTCTTTAATCACCACCATATCATTACAATCACTTTTCCCTAAAATTTCCCTAAAATTTTCCTCACTTAACCACCGCTTGACCACTGCTTGACCACTACTTGACCACTACTTGGCCACTAATTTACCATCCTTTAAGGATTGCCATGTCGCTACGACCAATTTTCCCTAAAATTTTCCTTACTTGACCACTTGACCACTGCTTGACCACTAATTTACCACTCTTTAATCACCACCATATCATTACAATCACTTTTCCTCAAATTTCCTCACTTGACTACTTGACCCTTACTTGACCACTGCTTGACCACTGGTTGACCAGTGTGTAACTGCGAACACCTCTTATTACATTTATGACCACCCCTATATCGACCACTCCTACTTGACCACTAATACCCACCCCTTACCATCAAATGACACCCATTATAACTTTATAAGATTTCCTTTGTAATGATGGTAGTGAATAAGCTACATACCACCCTTTACTTTCACTTAGACACTACTATCACACTGTTCAGATGATAGTAACCACCTACACCTCTTACTTCATCGAGTATAACCATGACCCATCACACCCTTGGCATTTTATACAGCACTCACCACACATAGTAATATACCCTACGTAACCACAATAACTTTCCCTTCAACCCCTTCATACACTTTCCCACTAAATACTTTCACACGCCAAAAATCACCCCGTTCACACCAAAAAAAATAGACCAACCTTAATTACTTTTACAGATTTTCGTTCAGACCAGGCAGCCACCGCCAAAAACAAATAGACCCGGTTCCCACCAAAAATTTTCCCCTCAGTCCCCCAAAAAACTATCAGCCGCCATCAGCCGCCATGATGGATGTCAAATTGTGTGTCTGGACGCCCCAATACACTATGGGGCGTCCAGACACACAATTTGACATCCATCATGGCGGCTGATAGGGTTTATGAAGGAAATATTTGGTGGGAACCGGGTCTATTTTTTTTGGCGGCGTGTGGGAACGGTTTTTTGACGGGTGATGGCGGGTGTCTGTGAAAGTAATTAAGGTAATTTTTAGTTGGTTCTGTAAATAGAAACCGAGGTTGTGAGTACGGATGAGGGAGGGCTGTAAGTTCCTAAAACAAGTCTAGACATGTACATAAAATGTGATTTGCGGATCTACTTACGTTATAAAATGAATTTCAGAAGGGTGATGCGTACAGAAGCGTAAAGTATGAAAGGAAAAACAAGATCAAGTAATCGGTTCTTGTATTAACGCGATCTTGAAATAATCTTCATTTCCCCCCCCCCCCCCCCCCCCCCCCCCTGGAAACCCCAAAATTCCCCCCTTGTACGGTACCGTAGAGGGTACTATTATGATACAATTACCGAGCCTGTAATCTGCGAACCCAAATGTTGGATGGTACTCACTGTGAGGAACCGAGTGTCTGAATTAGGGACATGAACTTAGGACACTTCATGCATCATGTTATAAGGGGGCAGAAATGTAATTACAGGCGTGTGAGACGATTGAAAAGTTCTTCCTAGACGAGACCGTAGGACAGAGATATGTAGGGAGTAGGAGGACAGTTAACGCACAGTAAAGCTGGAAGAGAACTCGGCCAGACTGGTCATTGTATAAGGGGGGGGGGGGTGATAGAATGTAAGTATTAATTAGGATTGTACTGATGTAGAATTAGATAATACACATTCTTGATGTTCTCTTCCAAGCCCTCAACAGGAGCCCAGTACCCATGCTGTGACAACGAGGAACTAGGGGGACAGGACAGACACTACCGTTCTGAACACCGTCCGGCTGTTCGCTGATCTGATCATAGCTGCTTAGCTGATCTGACCTTAGTTTTTTTAGCTGATCTGGACCACAGATCCAAACAGGATCCAAGGATCACGAGTTATGTATATGTACGTTCCATCATTTCACATGTATGAGTGTATATTGCATAGTTCACCATCACCATCATAATAATTATCCACGACTAATGATAGACAATAAATGTTGTAGTTTGTTTTAACTCATAGTTCAGTTGTTATACTTTTAATTCCAATTGCGCATATGTGTTGTGTGTGTACATTGGTGGGGATTAATTAATTACCAGGGAGGGGAAAGCAGTCGTAGGGGATAATTTGCACTGGCTAGAAATCCTTCTAGAGATGTAAACCTAGTCACCTAACTTTCCCTTTTCTCACTCCTTGGCGAATATTTAGACCAGCTAATTACGAGCCACTTGTAGCTGTACTCTTGATATTCATGGGCTTAATCTGTAGTTCAGCCATATAGATTCTGTCCTTAGTCAGTTTCTGACTATTTGGGGTTGCTCGCCAGTGCAATGTAAATAATACATTCGACTAGGCGGTGGCGCACTCCCACTTCCGATAATTGTGGTCCCAGTCCGGTATCAATAATTGCCACTTTCCGACAGCAGCCAACACAAGCTTGATTGATTGATTGATACTTCTTCTTCTTTTCGTTCATCCGGAGTGTTTTTTTCAGATGTGATTGCGGTGTGTCTGTTATGCCCCCTTGGGCCGAAACCCGTAGGCCAACACATCGACTTTAGCGTGCTTTTTTGACCAGGTAGCATTCCTGGGAGACTCACTTTTGTGGTGCCATCTACAACCATGCTGGCCAAGTTAGAACGGTCGGAGACAACGGTCATCCCTCAAAGGAAGGCAGGGACAGTCCATAGCATTTTCCGCCATCCAAGGTTGCTTCCATAGTTGCAGGGCCGACACATAACGCCCTGGATCTGGGCTCACCGAGGGAAATCGTCACGTCCTGCTCATGGCTGCTTCAAATCCTCACTTCAATATATTGGTCATTTCGTGTGCCCCGGGTCATTCCCGCACAAACCAGACAGGTTTGCAGACGGTATCCACTCAGCGAGTTTTCGGACATGTGCTTGTCGTTGCGCCCGTCAGAGCTGTTCCAGGCACGACAGACATTAGGAAAACTACCTAGTCAGAGCTGTTCCGGACAAGAGCGGCATTCGGAAACTAGGTAGTCAGAGCTGTTCCTAGCACGAGAGACATTCGGACGAGACATTTCACTCAGACGTAATTGCGTAGTGTCAATTTTTAGTTTGCCACACGTAGGACGACACTTCCGGCTTCCGGCGGGCATTTTTTAATGAGGTTAGCCTTCCTCGGGTTTCGAGACTCTTGTTTCGGCTTCCACACAGCAAGCTTTCGCTTCGGGCTGCCACGTAATGGATTCGCAAGACAGGCGTTCCATTTCGTGTCAACGAGACAATTTTTACACCTTTGGACTCACTCCATGAGTGTGGTTACAGACTATCGGACGTCTGCGAGACGTGCGACCGAGGTGTTTTTCCACCTTTTGTACTCGCTCACGAGGTAGGCTACATGTGCTGCCGGCTCAGCACCTTACCTCCGTGCGTCTGTGGGCGAGTAACGGTCAGGCCCTTTCATCCGGGGATACCTCATATCCCCCAGCTAAGAGCCATCGAACGAATCTGCGCCGAGCATGTAACGTTCTCAGCACATATCACAATTTTGATGTAGGTATGTGTCGGCCAGGCTCTCACTTCCGAGAGTTTATGGCTTAGAGACGTTCAGCCATACACCTCGGATAAGAGCCTTAGAGGTTATGTCCGGACTGGATTGATTGATTGATTTAGGAACCGACATCACAGCATTCGGTGAATCCCAAAAGCACTCCGTCCGTCCCCATCCTCAACAGCCAGTGACGAGTTCCAACACAAATAGTTCCAGCAGCAATCTGATTATGTGTCCATCTCGCCTTTCCTCTGAGCGTCCAGATTCGGCCTGAACCCCTCGTCACTCCTCGTTGCCACATTCTTGCCAGACTATGGTGATCCATTTGCTCCTTCGAGGTGTACACGTGCTCCCACAAGGCCGCAACCACGTCTGCCTTGTCATGCATCAATACTCCACCAAGTTTTGCCGAGACAGCCAATATGTCCGCCTGTTCATTCCCCAGCACACCGGCATGCCCCAGAGAAAAGATCCAGGTGATGCTTGCCACCCGTGACCTCCAAAGCGAAGCAAGCCACTCTGCACGCACTATCATGAATTAGCTGCTGAATTTCCACTTCCGTGGCCCCTGCTGGCCACTCCCTGCTCAATGTCATTATAACTCTGCACAAGTCTGACTGCTCCACTGGCACTCTGACCCACTCCTCTCCTCGCTTAATGTTCTCCAAGATGCACACCTGTCTGATCGTATCCTCCACCTGAGCCATCCATGATTTCGCTCTTATCAGTCTCTGACCCTTAACTGCGTCCAGCGCCTCATGCAACGGTTGATCTGTGTTATTTAGTGGTTGTGCTTGTTGTTTTACTAAGTATTTGTGTCTTGGGTGATGTATCTTGCATACATAAGGTCTATAAAGTCGGTACTAAGCCAGTATAATGTTTGTTATGTATTGTATTGTTCTAAGTTGTGGTATCTTGTGTGCTATGTACTATAAGGCTAGTCCTATGCCCAATATCCCACTCTACTAATGAAGAAACAGATTCGCTGGGCTGGTCACTTGACTCGCATGCCAGATCACAGACTCCCTAAATGAATTTGTTATGGTGACTTGCATTGTCGCTCCCAGGGTGGCCAGAGGAAATGCTTTAACGACACTCTGAAAATCTCACTGAATACTTTTGGAATTCATCATGACACCTGGGAGACTGCAGCCAGAGACCGAAATTCGTGGCGTGCATCATTACGCAAAGGTGCAGTCACGTGTAAGGCTACCAGGACTGCAAGAGCTGTGAAGAAAAGGCAGGACAGAAAAACCACTGCAGGAAATCCTCCTCCAGAAACGTCAAGCATTCTTTGTCCACATTGTCAAAGAACATTTCGAGCGAAAATAAGCCTCATCAGCCATCTTAGAACTCACGGCTCTATATTTTCAACCCCACTGGATGAAATGAATGGTCATCATTATTCTTGATGGACAAACAACAACACTATAAGGCTAGTTTGTGTTTTATGCTATGTAATGTGTTGATGACATATATATATCTTTTGTAGTTGTAAGATGTGATGACGCCATAAGCTGAATTACCCACTCTAACATTGACCACATCTTATTGATAGTGTCTTCATTGCTGCAAAAAAAAAAAAAAAGGCTCACTGTGTGATATCGATAACTCCCTTCTCCACACTGAGTGTGTTTCGGGTGCATGACCATTAGGAGCAAACAGCGATACTACAGATGAGGGGTGGAGTATCAACCACAAAGCAAAATGGCGTCAGATATAGTGTAACATACAAGACTTATGAGATCATCGGTTGTCCGTTCCAGCACAGCCGACAAATAGGCACTCACTAAGTCCTCGAATTGCTTACTCAAAAACACATATATGTTAATAAGTCTCCGACACAAACAATGAAATCTGAAACAACTAATGAAAAATAACATTAAACACTGAACGATGCACCTCAAGAAAACAAGACATCCAAATGTACAAGTCAAAAGGTAACATACAAAAAAGACATCTACAACTGAAATATGACACAGCCACTGAAAAATGACAACCATTGAGACAATCAAAGAAGCGACACAATCAAGGAAAACTAATACAACCAATGAAAACTGCCACCATAAACACTTAAAACTTACACAAACACTGAACAAGGCACCCAAAGAAAAGCAAAAACACGCAAAAAAAAATTTAACAGATTAAAAAAAAAAAA
>JACEFZ010013073.1:0-36659 GCA_014155875.1 Cepaea nemoralis
AAGGGGGTTTTTTATGAAAAAAAAAATTTTAAAAAGGTTTTAAAAAAACAAAGTAAAAAAAGGAAAAAAATTTAAAAGGGGGGGAATTTTGGGGGAAAAAAACATGGGGGGAAAAAAAACCCCGACAGCAGAGACATAACCTGAACCCTCATAGACGAAATTGATGGGCAATAAAGAACCTGAAGAATGGTAAATCACCTGGATGTGATGAGATACAGCTGAGCTAATTAAAGCGGGGGGAAAAAAAAAGCATACAAATCTATCACGTTATGTAAAAAGATATGGAAATATGGTATATGGCATAAGATTGGAAGAGAACTATCTACATTCCAATACCAAAAAGGACAACCTGAAATTATGCACCAACTGTAGAACTGTTGCCCTGATCAGTTATGCAAGTAAAATTCTACTAAAAAATCATAATGAGAAGACTCGTAAGAAACTGGAAAAGAAATTAACGTGGTTGAAGCTGGTTTAGACAAGGAAGAGGAACAAGAATCACATTCTCAAATGCGTTTAATAATAGAGAAGTGCAGAGAATTTAATGTACACCTATCTCATGTTTGTGGATTATTCAAAGTCATTGACTGTGTACAACATCAGAAACTTTGGGAACTTTAGGAATAGGGGCTTTCCACCATTTTAATACAACCAAAGAATGCTCTGTCTAGACAACAAGCAGCGGTTAGAATAGATGGCGAGACATCAGATTGGTTTGACATCAAGCAAGTAGTCGACATGGATGTGTGTGTCCCCCTAGTTGGTTAACCTGTACGCCGAAAATATAATGAGAAATGTAAGAGATGATATAAACAGGTAGCTATATGATGCCCTAAATATCGGCATCGGAGATTCGATATGCTGATGATACAGTATTACTATCCACAACACAGAATGGCATAGAAAACCTAATAGCCTCAACCTAATTGAATAGTGAAAATCACAACTTGTATCTTAACATTGCAAAACCAAAGATAATGCATACAGATGAAACCACTTTGGAGAAAGAAATATATGTTAATGAGGAAAAATTGGAGGTGGTGGAAAATTTTGAATATCTTGTGTCATTGATTACCAACAACGGTGACACAATGAAAGAAATTAAATGACGACTATCAATTGCTCTTCAAAGACTAAAACAACTGAATAAATTATGGAATGGGACAGACAGACAGATTTTTAAGAGCATGCATCTTTCCCATTGCAACATACGCCTGTGAGACCTGGACACTTACTAAACAAGCGGAACAGCGCATAAATGCCTTTGAATATAAATGTTATAGACGAGTTCTAAGAATAGCTTGGGTAAAGAAAAGAACAAATGCATCAATACTTCAAGAGCTGAATATTGAAGAAGGTTGGCAATTAAAGACGATAAAACAAAGAAAATTGAAATATTTTGGTCACTTGAAACGTCACGAAAGTTTGGAGAAAACAATAATGGAGGGGTATATGCCTGGGAAGAGAGGAAGAGGAAGGCCAAAGGGAAGATGGGTGCAGGATGTGGCGGATGATCTCCAGATGGGTGTATTGGACACAGGACATCTTGCTTATGATCCAGAAGTTTTCCGGAAGGTTGTTATGGGAGTGAGGTTCTGCAAAGGACATGCTACTGAATGAATGAATGAATGAAAAAGATCATAAATATCTTTGTTACTTCTTCTTTTCCACTCTCCACTTTGTGTATCCCTAATGGGTCCAAAGATGCGTCTTAAAACTTTGTTCTCAAAGGTTTGTAACAAGGCTTCGTCTCCTTTCGTTGTACTTCAGGTTTCAGAGCCATATGTATATATATATATATATATATATATATATATATATATATATATATATATATATATATATATATATATATATACACTAGCTGACCCGGCCCGGCTTCGCCCAGGCCCTGGAGGGGATCTATCTATCTATCAGTCTGTCTGTCTGCTTGTTTGTCTGTCTGTCTGTCTGGCTGACCCGGCCCGGCTTCACCCAGTCCCTGGTGGGGAGCATCTCATTTAATTCATATAAGTAGTCATATAAGCTCTCCCGTTCCCGACTATCTGTTTGTCTGTCTATCTGTCTGTCTGTCTGTCCCGGCCCGGCTTCACCCAGTCCCTGGTGGGGAGCATCTCATTTAATTCATATACGTAGTCATATAAGCTCTCCCGTTCCCGACTGTCTGTTTATCTGTCTGTCTGTCTGACCCGGCCCGGCTTCACCCAGTCCCTGGTGGGGAGCATGTCATTTAATTCATTCATATAAGTAGTCAAATAAGCTTCCGTTCCCGACTATCTGTCTGTCTGTCTATCTATCTGACCCGGCGTGGTTTCGCCGGTAAACAGTAACTTAAAAGAATGTCCTTCCACACACCATTCATTATTTTTAATGAAAACTGTTTTTAATCACCGACATGACAGTTGATAAGTTCTGTAAGCAGAAAAAGATGGGTTACAATGTTATGCATTATGCATTATTTTTATGCAAACTTTGAAAATGCCTTAAAGATTATATCATTATTTATTATAACTCATATGCCTGAAAATAACTATAGACAAAGAGTTTAACAATAGTGCAAGTAAGTCCAACAATATGACTATAAAGTATATAGAAATGTTATTAAAAGTTATGCCCCTTGAAATAACTTTTCTAGAGTGAAGTCCCCCTGCTATATAGACATTATATAATGAAAATGAAAAAGTAAATGTTATTAAATAAGTAGAAGATTTTACACTAAGAAACTATTATAGTCGGTTGCACAGGAATGAAAGGAAGACGTGTAGAAAATTTCATCTCAATCGGATGTACCGTTATCGAACGCATCCAATACATACATAGCTGACCACAAACACACAAACAAAGCCACATACACTCTGTTTTATATATATATATATATATATATATATATATATATATATATATATATATATATATATATATATATATATATATATATATATATATATATATATATATATATATATATATATATGCTCCAAATTAAAATGAGTATTGGCAACTTTCTGGTAAAAAGATTGGCCCACGTGAGTAGTTATGTTGTATTAATGAGTAGATAAACGCGCTTCCCGCAGCCGCATTTTCTTCAACTCAAGCCCTGCCATTTTGTGTGCGATATTTGGATATATACGAGGACTGATACAGGAAAAAAACCATAGACATGGTAAAATGTTAGTGAGAATACAGATGCAAGCATACTGACTCTCGGTGTATCGTTGATCAGTTAACGTTTCCTGTTTCCTGTTCCAGTCTGTTGTCGCAAAACCTTACCAGTGTAAGGAGGGAGAAGAAAACTGTGAACCAACCCTACAAGAGTGAAGCAGGATAGAGACGGTTTCCATGTGTGCCTTATAGGGCGTGGTCATTGGTTTTTGTACAACCTTACGACTGAAACAGAACGCTGATTCATCAATAACTATATGATATTATATAGACGCTGTCACAATCTCTTTTGCAACAGAATGAAATTGGTCGTTGTCTAGATCCTAATGCTCCTTCTATATCACTGCAGAGTGGAAGCTGAACTAGCCACCTGTCTCACACCACAAGTCACCACTGCAGCACACATCCACCAGTCAGTGAACAAGATTGAGTTTGCGCACATAATATCCCTTTAATGATGAATGAACACGGACACAAGCAACATATATAAATCCAAGAACAGTACTTCCAGAATATATCCTCATCACAACCTAACACTCGAATAACACTGCCTACTCCAGGCCTTTTTAATCTAATCCACCACACAGGTAACCAGCCACTCTCCCTCCCCGAACTCACTCGATCCAACCCACTATGGGTCTAAGCCTCCACTAACTATCCGACCCTCTCTAGGTCAAGGTTTCAACTCCCTGTCTCGTCCCCTGACTCCACACAACACTCCTCGCCAGCCTAAGCTGTCTCTTGCCATATGACGAGCACGCCAAAACAAGGCACACAAAAGGGATAAAGGGATTTTACAAAAGGATGCACCAAAGTGGACGATGCACAGAAAAACCAAGGGAGACACGAGACGTCATAGGACAACAAAGCGTCAGACTTTGTGAGGCTGTGTTACCAATAGGCTGCGCTTTCTAAATTCTGTCTCAAGTGGATATCTGGATGCAATGATACGAGGATCTGCAAGTAAACAACAGGACGAGGAATTTGTTGATAAGAAGCCATTAATGGAAGGACTGGGAACAGAAAACCTAGGCGAATTCTGAACGACCAAACTGGAGAATTCAAAACTAGGCTTCAAGGTGAACAGGACAGAGTAGGGAAGATTAGTCGTAGAGATTAGTAATAGATACCGACCCTGTGTGAAGGGCAATCTATATTCTCTAAATGAACTAAATCATTAAATGTCTGGAAACGTTCGCTGGATTGCGTGAGTTATTTCATATTTTCCAAAGTTCAGGTCAGAACAGTTGACGTTCTAACTTAACGAGTTATTAATCCTTGTCTGTGGATTTCATATTGAATTATTACTGCATCTACACCAAGGCATCTCTCTCACAACCACACTAGCGGGCTGAAACCTCCTCCACGCTCCCTTAACTCACTGTCTCCAACCTTCTCTATCTGTCTTCTTATTTGCCCTCCTCCGGGGACCTACCACCCAGCCCCATTTTACCTCCGTCTACTATTTCTCAGGGCCTGTTAGCTTGTTTATATAGTACCACTTTCGCTTAGGTCCAACACACCCAATGTTAATGAACCCAGGCATGTTACACTAACGCCTCCTCAAAACAAAACATCGTTTTCACATGATGGGATAGTAATGCTTCTCACACAAAATAAAAATAATGACCCAGTAACATCGCCTGGGTAGCCGTAAGTATGACTCCATCTTACTCCAGCTACCACACTAAATATTACATCAAGTAATCATAGTAACCCCCCCCCCCATCTTCCCCACACATCAACACAACCAACTTTCCATCTTGTGTACCAATGCGTGAGCTAATGCTTCGCATAATAATCAACATATCATAGAAAACATTATATTTGTGTACCAGCAGGTTTAGTAATATCTTTAAGAACACACAAACTATGTAACGTTGCTAATAATTGTCCCGTAAACTAGTAATCGTCCATGAATACATGTCGAGGAGCTGCATTGCCTTTGTCTTAAATCGCCCAATATATTGTATTAATAACAAACCATAATAACACACGCCAGATAGGATATAGAACCACATGTTAATAGTTTATGTGGCCTCATGCCCTTGGTAATTCCTTGACAGCAGGTCTGCCATGGTGTTGTTTTCACCCCGTATGGGCATTGGCAGAAATGCGTATTCCTGTAACAACATGCTTCAGAGTTGACCCCGTGCGTTCTTCATCGCTGCCGTATGGATGAATGTATGTGGTCTGTGGTCAGTTTGTAGAATGAATTGTATTCCCAACAAATATCTGGAGAGTTTGTGTACCGACCATATATCAGGTGGCTCTTTTCTTGCATCAAACATCCGCCGATTCCTGTCTATGATGCGTCTCGTGTACCCATAACTCATGGTCCCTATATATGTAAAACACCTGTAGGCTATCCATAAACCTGGGTCAGTGATGTCGTTAGCACTCTTTTGAATTGACTTAACTTTCCTATCTGTATCTTGCACCAGTTACACCGGATTCTCTGTTTAGTTTGACCTCTTTACTAAATCCTGGCCAATATAACTGGTACACTGCTCTCTGCTGCGTACGCATTATTCCTATGTGCCCTGCACATGAAATATCCTGAGCTGTTCTTATATATCGGTCTCTATGCTCTAAAGGTATCCCACCTTGGTTGCTTATAGTCTTGTCATCTGACACATCGTTAGTGAAACTATTATTCGTCCCTTCAAAGCCACCCCTCTCGTTCGTTAATCGCTTATGTTCTGGATTACCATACATCTGACAATCATTTTCAAGAGTGCTGTCTCGTCTTTGACAGTCACTAGGGCTTTGCTTGGGATCAGTCTTCTCTTTTTCAGCGGTGCTATCATTCGTCCCTGTTTGGTTGTCAACTTCAAGTGCCTCTTCTTCTTCAGCTATAGTATCTAATCTAGGTTTTCTTCTGGTAACTACCTCGTTACTGCTTACACCATATTTGTGGTACCAATGAACTACTTCCTCTTCTGTACACTCTTTAACTCGTGGCACATTTCCAATGATCAGATCTGCCACTGGTGAGTCCAGAACACACGCTGTCACTCTTCCTGTGATATATGGTGTTGTCACTGTGATCACGGCCAATGGGTAAAATTCTACTGTACCATTAAACGTTATACATCTAACCTTTTTCCCTGTGTAATCCGAGGGATGTACTAGACTTTTTCTAACCCCGATGGTCGTACAACCGGAATCCCTAAGTGTCACTGCTTCACTATCATTAACAAACCCATGATGCAGCTTCAAACTTCCTCCTGCATGCACTGCTGATCCTGCTTGAAATGTGTGACCGCCCATTAAGACAGGCTGACTGTCTTTATCAAAAAGAGGTTTGCATCCACTACAACTCTCATTATTGATTGTCTCAATCACTTGCGCTGCATTTGAGTGCTCCGTTTCCCCCATCGTACATTGATAGTGGAAGTGCCCGGTCCCGCCACATTTGAAACAAATGATGTCCTTCCTCCTATTATTTGTTAGCTTACTGAATGGTTTTACATTACACTGTGCTGCCTTGTGTCTCCAGCTGCCACAATTAAAACATCCGGAATAACTATTCAGACGTCTCTTAAAATTCCCCCTTTTGTATGGGTAACGACCTGCTTTGCCAAAATGGTTGCCACGGAAACCGTTGTCTTGAGGTCCTTGTTGCTCATACCTATGTGTTAAGTCTACACTTTTCGATCTTGGTCTGATCCCAGGATTCCGATCCTGTTTAGTATACGCTGCACAGATTATTTCCTCATCAACTTGTCTGCCAATAGAGCTGTTTGGATGTGCGGTCCAGTAGTTTTGCCAAAACTGGGACACTGTTTCAATGTCCTTTGGTTTACGATCTTGGAAGAAAGCCACTAAATCTGCATTACATGACGATAATATCTTATCCCTTAGAATCAAATCGACGAAGCGACTGAAATCTTTTCCAACTTCTGCAAGCTCCATCCATTTATTAAATATGTTCTTCACAGAATTGATAAAATCTGTAAAATCCTGATTTGTCTCTGGCACTAATTGTCTGAACTTTGTTCTGTATCCATGCTCAGTTAGGTTGAACTTTGTAAACAAGCGTTGACGCAGAAAAGTATATTTGTTTCTTTCTGCCACAGGTAAATTGAACATGGTATCCAGGGCCTTTCCCGTTAGGTACTCACTCAGCCTCATAGCATATTCTCCTTCTGGAATGCCTAAAGCCTTAACAGAAGCTTCAAATCTGTCAAGATAAGCTTGAAGATTGTCCCGGTCCGTAAAATATGGCAATTTCAATCGTTGTGACGACTGCGAAAGTCTTCTGCCTTCCTCACTTTGACCCTTAGATGCTGGTTCTAATTTTTTAGTGCAATTTCAGTTTCCATTTGACACTCGAACGTCTCTTTCTCAATTTCCACCGCATTTGTTTGTGCTAACTTTTCAAGTTCTAGTTGCATTAAATTGACCTGTGTCTCTTTCTCTTCCTGTAGCCGCTTGACTTCTGCTAACTTTTCATCCTGTAGACGTTTGTTTTCCATTTCAACCTGTCTTTGTTCTCTCTCAGCTTGTCTGTTTTCTCTTTCAGCCTGTTTTTGTTCTATTTCCCATTGATTATATTCTTTTACTTTTGCTTCTGCAAACTCCTGCAAATCTTTGCCCTTCAGACATATTCGTTCACCTGCTTCGATGTATTCCATTAAAGTAAGCATCTTGTAATTGTGGACACTTAGCTGTCCGTCAGTCAACTATGAATATAAAGACCCTGCTGCTTGTCTTTGTGCACCTTTTCTAAGTACACCACCACTCAGATTTTACGTAAATTCGTAGTACTGATAATATCACTCTATACTCACACAGTTCCTCTGTAAGCACTAGGTAGTGAGAGGGGGGGGGGGTATTACCTATACTCCCTCGAATATATAACAAATAGCTGTAGAAAGTTTCTGGAAATGGTGTTAGACATACATATATATCCACGAATGAATGATACACAATACGTGATGTCTATGAGACGCTACACGCATAGACTAGTGACACCCCAAAAAAAAAGAAACTGATATCGACAAGCCCATGTAAGACGCAAATTAGTGCGCATAAAAATCAACTGACAGAAGCCACTATGCAGTAGATATCACGAAGGATCACAATAATAACATATATCCGAAGAAACCAAATATCATATGTACATATATGAAAAGAGAAAATCACAATCTAAAATCAATAATATACACAGATTTGTCGTTAGACAACACGGCTCTGGATATTGTTCAGGAAACCAAATGCGAAAGCATACCAACCCAGCTAACTTGTTAGCTTATTCCTTGAATAATACCCTAAGCACCAGGAGAGAAAATCTTTTTGCAATGCCTACCCTGATTCAGAGAGACATCGCAAAAATCCCTATTCAACAACGACATGAAATAACATATAAATATACAGATACACATACGATAAAGACACTTAGGACGATGAGATCAACAGAAACAAAATGGTCGGCCGACAAAAATGCGATGATAAACTCTCACAAAATTCCTTAGCTTGTTTCAAGTAGTTTCCGATTATAGCGTGGAAATGCTTGTTGGTTAATGTTTTGAAGTGACTACGACGCTAGATCCCAACAACGAATTATTGGTTTGATGCGTTTTGGGGAGACGATGATAACTTTAAGGTTTATCTGCTTGGTTGCTGTCTCCTTGAAGTGATGTTACGGATTCACTTTTTGCAGACAAGGTGTGAAAAAAATGGCAAGAATGTCCAGCGCTTTAAATCTGTTTAGCAAGTCCTTTTTTCCAGATAAATCAGACCACTTTTGCGGTGACGGTCCCTGATAGTTTGTTACCAAATTGTTGTTGCCAACTGACTGGATGATGATGACGCACGAACATAGACATTTCACCAGACATTAAAACACAAAAAGTCCAAATTTCCCCCTCTTGCGGCACCTGATTGTCTGTTGTGGACTGTTTCCCGGTGACGCGATTATAACGGGAACACAATGACGGTAACAACGACGAATATAAATCCTGGTTTCAGTGCAAACCAGCTGGTATTGTTTATCTAGTTCTACTTTCATGGCCACATGAGTTATCCAGCAATGCTAGTGAAAATTTCCTCAGTAAATTTCCCTTGTACACAGCCTTGACTCCGAAGGTCACCCCAGTTTCAGTACATCAGTGTACTACAATCTTATCTGTCCCAACACAGCTGATCTCTAGCCCCGTGGCGACCCACAATCTTCGCCAAACTCGTCCTCACTTTTAGCGTCTGCTATTTCTTCACGTGATAAATTCAGCGACACCACACACCAGACATGAATGTGTTAAGGGCAAAAAAAAATTCCACCATCCATCTTCCGTCTTTCATTCCTTTTCGGTGGACCAGCAATTGTCACTTCTGTGTGTTCCACACTTCCTCATACATCTCCCCTCCCTGGTTGAGTGTTTAAACATGTGTTTCACCTGCACTCGCCCGCTGGTGCTGCCCTGTCTGTCTACCTGGGCTGAATTGACCTGTGAAACCACCGTGCGACTGTCCTCGCCACACACCCTGGCCTCAGCGATACTGTTCCTCTGCTATCGTAAATAGCGCCGATTTTTGTCAACACGACTTTTGACTGCCGCTATTTTGTCTGCTAGACAGTTCTCTCATAGGCCTTACCTCTGTACCTGTACCTGGCATCCTGTGAACAGTGCGTTAATTCTCCAACTCTTTTGAAACGGGCCGTGTGCTGGATATGGTAATGATTCGCCGTGCTACAATTCTAGTTGTGATTGCGCGCTCGACTAATGTCTCTGAACTCATTGTACTCTCTAAGCGACGAACCCACATTAATATCCCCCATTAACCTCTCTGTCACAATCTCTTTTGCAACAGAATGAGATTGGTCGTTGTCTAGATCCTAATGCTCCTTCTATATCACTGCAAAGTGGAAGCTGAGCTAGCCACCTGTCTCACACCACAAGTCACCACTGCAGCACACATCCACCAGTCAGTGAACAAGATTGAGTTTGTGCACATAATATCCCTTTAATGATGAATGAACACTGAACAAGCAACATATATAAATCCAGGAACATTACATCCAGAATATATCCTCATCACAACCTAACACTCGAATAACACTGCCTACTCCAGGCCTTTTTAATCTAATCCACCACAAAAGGTAACCAGCCACTTTCCCGGCCCGAACTCACTCGATCCAACTCACTATGGGTCTAAGCCTTAACTAACTATCCGACCCTCTCTAGGTCTAGGCTTCAACTCCCTGTCTCGTCCCCTGACTCCACACAATACTCCTCGCCAGCCTAAGCTGTCTCTCTCACAACCACACTAGCGGGCTGAAACCTCCTCCACGCCCTCTTAACTCACTGTCTCCAACCTTCTCTATCTGTCTTCTCCACACACACACACACACACACACACACACACACACACACACACACACACACACACACACACACACTCACACACACACACACACTACATAATCTGTTGGCACTTGTCTCGTCTTGGAAACTTCTAGGACCGAGTCGAATTCCGCGTATACGATGACTTGTCGAGGTGCATCCGTTATAACGGCAAACTTATGTTCTAGTGACAGTAGGCCAGATTTCGCCAGTTCAAACTGTTCCCCGTCTAATATGCTGGGAGTCAGATCAAAAGCGTAGAGAGCATACCTTAGACTAAAACTTTCAAAGTTGATACCATTCCCGACATCCTTATCGGTCAGACCGAGGGCCAAATTGGTACCGCGGAATGTTCGCAGTACTGATTCGTGGTATAATTCATGGTTAAGGGTTTTACTGTTACATTACGCCCAACTACAATCAAACTCAAATAGCTTAATCCATAATTACGGAATATGATCGGGCTCTTATTTAGCTCGCTGTTGAAACAGGAAGCATTGACTAAGCCGATCACCACCCGTGTCGGCGTCTGGCTGAGGAAGAAGTTATCTTGTGTGTAGGAAAACATGCCTTTTGGGATAGAAAAGGTTTTTATCACTAAATGTTTAATATGATACTTGGCATTGACTCTCAATAAGGCTTTTTCATGAGGCAGAGATATAGCTGGATTTAACTTAGCTTTCATCACCAAAATAGTGGCGTAAATAATGACACGTTTGTACCCACTTTTACATCCGTGGCAATCAAATTAAAGACGGATTTTAATGGGATTAGTTTGATTTTTATATTGACGCCATTCAATATTTGGCGCAGCGTTGCTCGGTAATATTGCGTGAAAACTCGTCGTTCTTCTAGTTTAGGATTGTTTGGTTGCATAACCCTTACAGGACGTTACAGTCAACATTAGCATTTTCAGATGCTATTGATGTACTAGGCAAGATTAAGCTCAGTAGTTTGCTATTGCTTTCTGAGCGACCGGCTCACATACCCCGTAAGTCACCAACGTGGCGAGAACCGCTACTGACTCTCCCACACGTTGCGTTACTCACGGGATTATGGAGAAAGACGTTAACCTCTAGGCCAGGGAGACGGCAGTTTAGGATTGGGTAGCATATAATCCATACAACTACTCATTAGAGCTACACAAAACTTGCCCTCTGGTGCGTCTGCGCTGCCTTGAGTCATATTGATCAGAGATGTGGCGACAGATAAACACAATCTCTGGCCGCGGAACTCGTTGTCCAAAAAACGACAAGACCGATGTTCTTTCCCCATCTGTCGGCTGTGGACGCACCACAATAGTTTTCCCTGTCTTCAGTCATACCACTAGTCTCCATATCTCGCTAGCTGCGTGTCAGCTATCCAACTGTTGAATGAATTTGGATAACCACATCACTTCACTAAATACTATTTACCACCACCTCTCCTTTATCTTTCTTGTAAGATTATTTCGATACGATACACTTGCTTATCACCCACCAACTGGATCTCTTTTCTGTAGAATGCATGCTTGCTTGCGTTCGCTGGCTGTGAACTCCAGCGTGAAGTCCCGTATGTCGGATGAAGACATAATGTTGTTTAACATCAGTGTGATGTCATACTGGACTGAGGTTTGCGTGAGTATCCTTTATCCATGTCTGGCTTATTGGTGTGCATACTGATGGTTCCTCGCCGTGCAGGCAGATACTTCCCGACTTCGGAAGAATCAGCGATCCTATTACGTTAGCCTGGACCCCGAAGGGACCTGTTGCCCAGGACGCACGACTAGGCCGTGTTAGTAGGTCTTGGCCAGTATAGAACCTGGCCCTGGTGCCTTAGAAACACCTCTGCATCCCTCTGTGGAATGGACCATGTAGTTCCTGCTCGGAATCATCTTTAGAACATACGTTACCGGACTAGTCTGGTTTATGCGACTGACGGTAAACAATTCTTTTTTCTACGATTTCATATAGCCTTTTAAAAAGTTTGTTTGGGTCTAGCGAGACTGACTAGGTCGCGGGTGTAAAATGAACTATTCTTGACCCTTCTGTCTGCTTTTACAAGTTTGTCCACACTACTTCTTGATTAGTGTAGTTGACTTGCACGGGTGCAAATGATTCGTCTTTGAAAGCGGCGACGGATCAGTTTATGCAAAATATAGGCATCCCGATGACGTAACCAGGCCTCTAATTTCTGAGCATTCAGTTTGCTGTTACGTTTTAATTCGGCGGTACCACCATAGGCTCACGGGTGGTTTGGGTCAGAGTAATACTTTCTTATTTGCGCGGCTATTTTTCCAACTTGGATGTAGGTATCTTACTCTTCTTCTTTTTTGCTGCTGCGACCATACGGCTGAGGTGTCTCGACTATTTTACTTTTGGACTCGCTTACTTGAGTCTCGGCTACTTGAAATTTAGTCGGTGGTGCCTCGACTACGGGTGTCGCTATACTGATGACTTCGGGTTTTTGTACTTGAGGGTGTTCCTTGACATCCACTATACCAAGGGGCTTGTGTCTGTACTGCTCGATTCGATTCAAATACCGTTTTAATGTTTGCTGATACACCTCGCCTTTTCACGAGGTGGTAGATCTTATGTTTCCAGGACTTGTTGCATCTGGTGATCCAAGTCATGTAGGCTATCATTTAGTGTGTTGGGTGGTAGGTATGGTTTTGCTAGCAGCCGGGGGTCGATCAGGATCATTTTTTTGGCCATTAAAAACCCACCAGGCTTGTCAGCACATTTAGTATGGGACCTAGTAAGGCGCCTATCAAAATCACATTGTTGCATGATCTGTTTCCGTTTCTTAATCGGCAATTTCTTATGCGTGAATGCTCTCAGACTGTCTTTGTGCCGCTGCAGACGCCTCTTCTGAGCTGGTGTCAGGGGAACATTACCTTTTAAAACGTTGTGACAGCATTCACAAATTGATTGAACGAGATCTGGGGAAGATGTTGTCATTATCGCCTTCACGATGGCAGGGTTTGCCTGACACAAGAAGCGTAACATGCCCTCGTTACGTTTAAGTCTGTTAGACATATTATTTTGGAACTTATACGAATTGATGCTGATCAGGGAATATATGACTTCGTAAGCGGAGCTTATCCGGTGTTTCCTGTCGAAGGTCAAATAACAAATACCAGCGTGAAGCCGCTGTCGCTTCCTTAAAACACTCTTGGACATATGACACACGGCCTGGGTACGTCTATTTGGTCGACTAGTAATCTGTGACCCGTCTAACAGGTTCTTAAATACCACTAGGTAATGCGAATTCAGACTGATGGTTCATTGTTCTTTATTCTTTCCAAATAGGTTCTGTACTATATACATAACGCCGAGGTTGCGATGATGACTGCCTTTATTTAATAAATAATTTAGTCACTCTGTCATCTGTCTCGGACATTAGATCATCTATGACTACTAACCGACGTCTACCCGCTGTCAATTTTTCCATATCCGACAGACCTTCGTTAAATAGAACACCATTCATAGCCTCATACATGGGTTACCATTCCCCGTGGCACCATATAACTTCCTCTGGAATGGCGTCTATCATGGCTGGGAGATGGACCAGGAACCGCTGGACAAAGACGGTTTTACCACTCCCCGTTGGACCGGCAATCAACTCCGTAAAAGGATGTTTCCACCTAGGATCCATGAGTAATAAAACCATCTACCTGGTCGCGTCGCTGTTTATAACGCATCGGATGATAGTATTAGGTCATTTGACCACTTTACCACAAGTTTCACGCAAGTGGTTCTCTGCTAGATATTTTTTTTTATTACGTTAGCTATCACTATACTAATGACACAATCAACGGTCGACTTGAAGCAAGTTCCCATCGAGATGGTGAATATGGCGTTGACTGTTATTAGTTCCTACAAGTCCACAAAGATCAATAACTCGAGGTTGTCTCGATTAGTAAGTCAAATAGCCGAACAACAAGATGTGTTATTCACGAGTCTAGTAAGTAGAATAGAGCCCGAACACGTTTTGTTTCAATTACTGATGAACTCTTTGACGATAACGTCATCAACAATGGGAGAATATTGACGTAGTTTACACTTGGTATGCCTCTGGTTAAGCATCTGGATGATAATTCTTACAATGCACATGTGAATGTCCAAGACCTAGAAGAACGCTTCTCTACATCTATAGGCATGTATATGACTGATAAACTACATCCTTGGATACTGCGACAACAAAGTGAATGGCGTAATTGCTATACGTGGCATCAAGCAACAGTTGAATAAATACATAACCAAAACTTACATTTCAGTATTTCCTTTGGTTTTGTGTGTTTGTGTGTGTGTGTGTGTGCGTGTGTGTGTCTGAACGTGTTTCTGTGTGTGTAAGTGTGTGTGTGTGTGTGTGTGTGTGTGTGTGTGTGTGTGTGTGTGTGTGTGTGTGTGTGTGATTTTTCACATTCCGATAAAGAGCCTTGTATCTCTACCAATACTACAACATGGATGGCGTAATTTCTATATTTGGCTGCAAGCTACAGTTGAATAAATACATAACTAAAACTTACATTTCAGTATTTCCTTTGTTCTTGTGTGTGTGTGTGTGTGTGTGTGTGTGTGTGTGTGTGTGTGTGTGTGTGTGTGTGTGTGTGTGTGTGTGTGTGACTTTTACACATTCTGATAAAGAGCCTTGTATCTCTACCAATAATAAAGCTACTATCGCTACAACTTCTTCTTCTTCTTCTTCTTCTTCTTCTTCTTCTTCTTCTTCTTCTTCTTCTTCTTCTTCTTCTTCTTCTTCTTCTTCTTCTTCTTCTTCTTCTTCTTCTTCTTCTTCTTCTTCTTCTTCTTCTACTATTACTACAACTATTACTATCACCACCGCTACTACTACAGGATGTACTGGTAAAATTTCAAAACGCCACAGAGGATTCTCCTCACATGCTACTACTATTACTGCTATTACAACTACTACGATTATGATAATCACCCATTCATATCACTGCCAAGGTTTTACTGGTAACATTTCAAAACGTTTTTTAACACACCACTCCTGTAGCTTACTTAATGACTTTTACATATGCCACTCAAATACTGGCGCGTTTTCGCCAGTGCTAACGGAATACTCACCGCTAACTTAATGACTTTTGCACTGTTGTTCCCTTTTCTGTGTTTTTATCGTTGGTCCTTTTTTCGCCATGGTGATTACAACACACAGGAACCGCCGACACTCATCCCATCCAGCAATACGCAGCGGACCTGCCCAAACCTGCCTCTAAAAAAAAGACACTCATCCCATTCAACAATACGCCGCGGACCCACCCGGTCCACCTAAAAAAAGGCGCTCAAAAGGAGAGTCTTTGCAACATACATTACTACTCACGTGACATTGACCACATGACCCGTCTATTGCCGATTGGTCTAAATTATGGGACAGGCATCAGGCGATCATTAGTTTTGTTTTCCACTATCTAATCTTGAATTTTGCCGTGTCTGCAGCTTGCGTTTGCCAAGGACTACAAATGTGCAGTGTGCGGTGATCCTTTTGACGGGCCTTATGACAATGAAGCTGGCGGGAAGTACGCAACAGGGCAGATAACTAACACTTATCATCGGGGTCAGAACACAACGTTTCAAGTCGAAATTACAACCAATCATGATGGTAATACGGAATAACCGTATCCTACCTACTTGCCTGCCAGCCTGCCTGCCTACTTACCTGCCTACTTACCTACCTACCTACCTACCTAATACCTACCTGCCTGTCTGCCTCCTTGCCTGCTTGTCTGTGTGCCTGCCTGTCTGCCTATCTGCCTGCCTATCTATCTACTTACCTTCGTGCTTACGCACCTACCTACCTACCCATACACATACCTGCTCACGTACATATCTACATACCTTATGTCCTACTTACTTACCTAGGCGTTCGCTTACTCATCTATCTAGCTGTCTACCAGTTTGTCTGCCTGTATGTCTGTCTACCTTTCTATGCCTGCCTATCTATCTGTTGTCCGTCCGCTGCCAGACATATTGTATTCATTACGGGCTCACGGAGTATGCCTGATAAGGTGGAGAAAGGAATGTTTCGTGTAGGATTGCTTGCCTCGCTTAAGAGGTCACAAATTGTGAGAATTGTACGGATCTTCTGCCACGGGCATGGGGAGTGCGGGGAAGTAAAAGGCCGATAGGCTGGCAGAGAATGCACCTCTCAGTGGTAGATTACCTATGGACAAGGGAGCGCTTTTATGACCAAGTGGAGAATGTGGCGGAACAGACTTAGAACCCATATGTGGAGAGAATGATATGGTAGGGGATCAGCAGGGGTACTAGACGAATCTCAAAGCTCAGAGGAAAGACCAGGAATGCTACTTGTATGTATGTATTTGCAAATCTCTCTCTCTCTCTCTCTCTCTCTCTCTCTCTCTCTCTCTCTCTCTCTCTCTCTCTCTCTCTCTCTCATCTCTCTCTCTCTATATATATATATATATATATATATATATATATATATATATATATATATATATGCACATTTCTATGCCCGTCTTTCTATTTGTCTTTCTTTATACCCATAGCTTGACGACATATCCTTTCTTAAACGCATATTTCTCATTAGGTGTAGCAGTGAAGCTGGGGAAATTAGACTGCATTTCGAGACCAGATGTATCGCCTTAGCTAAAGTGTATCCGTGTTTCATTATGATATCCTTGAGGTTCTCTGTTCATCATTTTGTGTGCATTCCTATGGCTCTAGGCCATGCTATGTTTTGGTTGCGTGCCCTTTGGTAAAGTGTTAGCCAAAGACGATGTTCACACCACGGTATTCTATAGGAAACAAGTGAGGTGTGCATAGGGCATGAACAAACGAACGAACATTATTTTAAAAGGTCGCAACTTTGGTATGTTCAGCATGTCTGGAAGCTACACAAAACACCAGGAACGGCAGTTTCCATTTAAAAATAAATGCCAGCATCGCGGCTGTTTGTAAAGTAAATGAAACATTAACAAAAAAAAAAAAAAAAAAAGGCCAATAACACTTGTACATGCCTTTGTCATATTGGACATATGGAGCTTGACCCATCTGTAAACAACACACATCGGCGTTGGCTGGGTGATTAGGCAAGTATCACGCCGCTTGACTTCCCATTACATTTTCTAGTACCGTAAACTGATGAGAGAAATTAGACGTAGACAGTCAACATATTTTGGACACGTTATAAGAAACAACAAATACACCAGAGAACGTGGTCATAACTGCAAGAGGGAGGGTGGAAAGGCAGAGAAGTAAATAGCTGGATGATTGGCGATTTGGCATGGACTAGACAAGAATACGGAGCTGATCCACGATTCTGGTGGTTGTGAGAGATGACCTCCCACGCTTGCCAGCAAGGCACATCATGGTGATGAGTATCTAGTTTAGATTGGGTAGATCTGGTATCTAGGGCAATTTGAAAATTTGAATCCATGACCACCGAGATAGCAAGCTAACGTCTAGCCACTGCGCTGTCGGGTCTTCCATCTCCATTTATAGAACCATTGGAAAACTGTATTCATAGACTATACTAATTAGTTCTTGAAAAGAAACGATATGCAGTATATATATATATATATATATATATATATATATATATATATATATATATATATATATATATATATATATATATAGAGAGAGAGAGAGAGAGAGAGAGAGAGAGAGAGAGAGAGAGAGAGAGACTGCATTGCTGAGTTCACGAGAAGAAACTAATGCTAATGTAACAAACATTACATCGCTGAGAAGACTAATAACTGACAGTGAATGTGAAAAGAAAACTAAACAAGCCATGCACTGACAAATAACAGTATACATGTATTTCTAATCTATCTCGTAAGGCTACTTCGAGTTCAAGATCTGTCCCACAAATGACCCACACGTGAGAGAGACCCAATGCATGCTTTGATCAACTATGTTGTATCACTGGCTGATGGATCCGGCACCCATTACAAAATTACTCCAGGAAACAGCATGAAGGACATAGCAGGTCGTGCTGCCATCAGACCTGGTCTGCGATTTCTGTGTCCTACAGTGGCGTTATCATGACGGTCAGTGATCTAACACATATTTCAGATCAAGGAAGATGTTAGTTCTGATATTTAGTTGTAGATAATATTTAGTGTATAGCTCATCATCAAGATCTTCCACTTTTACCGTCAAGTGTTGTGGTGAGGAATAAATGGCGCTCCATCGCCCGATGGGTGGTACTCTGGATAGTGCCATTCCGTGTGATTGTACAATGTCTTCGATGTCGTCAGTCCATCTTCACCTCGGGCATCCTCTTGCTCTCGTAGTAGATCTTCTTAGATGTAGGACCAGTGCTGGTAGTTGAAGGTGTTGCATTCTAACGAGATGGCCAAACCATTTGATCGTCTGCCTTTCAATATATGTGGCACAAGGTGTTGGTCCCATTATCTGTATGATAACATCATTTCCGATTCGGTCTCAGATAGGTCTCAAATTGGCAGCTCTCATCAAGCATCTCATCTCACAGCTAATTATAATTGTAATTGTCTGTAACTTAATTTGGTTAATGTCCATGTTTGACGTTGGTAGCATAAGTTAGAGAACAATAAATTATCTAAGAGTGTAATAAACATGTCAACTCGTTGGAGGGAGAACTGCTATAGCGTTTCCTAGTGGAAGAGAACGGTCAACGCAAACGATGCTTGTGAACTCAGGTAAGGGTCAAGTCTGATCATCATCATCTTCCACTTTGGCCGTCAAGTGTCTTGGAGTGGAGTAGTTGGCGTTCCAGCATTACAAAACAATGTATTCTCTTCTTAAACCATCCACCCTTCTTGTGCCATGCCGGTCAGCGTGGGCGGTTATGATTCGCCATTTCAGTCGATCACCAGAGTCGTGGATCAGCTCAGTGTTCTTGTCTCGACCATGCCACGTGGTTAAGCTATCCAGGTATTTACTTCTCTGTATTCCCCTTGTTATCTTCACCTCGATCTTGCCAGTTGCCACCGAGTTCTTTAATTTATTTCTTCTCATAACATGTCGAAATAGGTTTGACTGTCTGCGTCTAATTTCTCTAATCAGTTTACGATTTTCATTTGTTTCTTGTAGGACTTGGTCATTGGTTTTTCTGTCTGTCCATGGTATTCTATTGCATTCTCCTCAGAAACCACATTTCCACAGCCATCAGGATGTTTTTCAGTTTGACTGCTCATTGTCCACGCCTTCACATCCATACAAAATTGCAGGCACTGTATGCTAGAACTTCAAGCAGTCTTTTTGTCGTAGCAACTTGACATCATTTTAATTGGTCAGTATGTTCTTCATCTTGCAAACGGCTATCTTCGCCATGGCGATTCTTGGCTCTAATCTCTTCAAGGCATCTCCCATCAGATGTTATGTCTGTTCCGAGATAATTATATCGATTCACTTGTTTAAGAATATTCCCATTTACCTGTATATATATATATATATATATATATATATATATATATATATATATATATATATATATATATATATATATATATATATATATATATATTATATATATTTGTGTGTGTGTCTGTGTGTGTGTGTGTGTGTGTGTGTGTGTGTGTGTGTGCATATCCTTTACAGGAAATCGCGCCAACACCAGCATCTTTCAGCTGTATGTTGATTTCTTGGCAAGATTACGCTCAGTAGTTTGCCATTGCTTTCTGAGCGGCCGGCTCACATACCCCGTAAGTTACCGATGCGATTCGAACCACTGCTGATTCTCACCGTCATCACGTTACCGACGAGAGTATACGAGATTACGGAGAAAAGTCATAACCTCTAAGCCACGAAGCCGGCACCTGTATATTACATTGTGGTATTTCAAGGGGGCTGAGTGGTCTCAAGGTATGGTGTCAGCCTCGAGTGCTGGAGGTCCCGTGTTCAAGCCCCGGTGAGGGCCGGGATTTTTTCACGTGGACTTCTAGTAACAACATTTCACCTGGTCTCTGGGTAGTGAGATCGAACGCCCGTGTGTATTGTTGCGGACGTAAAAAATTCCTTGGCACTTAGAAATCGAAAAGGAGCAGCCTAACGGCGCTGCCCGGGCAAATTTTCGAGTTAAAAATCTACCCAAAGTATTTCAGGATCCTCACCGATGATACGGAGTTCGTGCACTGAGCTGAGTTTCTCCTAACGCAGGCTTGAGTTAGGAATAGACTGAGCACGTATGGGTTACACCCGTGTGCCGTGATGTTGAGCCGTCGACTAAACTAATTAAACTAATTGTGGTATTTCGTTATTCCTAGTGGCGACCATAATCTGTGCCTTCTTACAATTTAATTCTAACTCTAGCTGCTCACTGTGTGCAACAACCGCATCTACTAAATGATGCAGATCCTGTTCATTGTCTGCAATCAATACTGCATCATCTGCATATCTAATGCTATTGATATTTTTTCCTCCAATGATGATTCCTTTAATATCTTGTACATTTCTGAAAATAATTTCAATGTACAGGGAAAACACCTATGAAGACATTACACATCCCTGTCTCACACCTCTCTTAATATGCTGATATTGTCTGACTTCATTTAAACACATACGCCAAAAATAAAATATTGCGTTATTTTTTGTTTCGATTATTTCGCAGCATCTCGTCAGGTACATACTGCAGAGGAATATACCTTGTTACGTGAAAAATAAATGATTCCCTGGCTGAATATGATGTACGTCGTCTATGATATTGTGGGAACATAAAGAACTTTATATCCCCGGAAGTAGAACATTTGTTGTTTGGGATTTAATAAGCAACTTTTACGGTCAGTAGTTTGCCACTGCGTCCTGAACGGCTCGAGGGGAAAGGAGCTGCAGGTTAAAATGAGGAAAATCCTGGACTAGTCAGCCCGAAAACTTGCAACTGTTATGTTCACAGTAGCGAAGATTGGGTGGCAGTGCCAGAAGGGTGTGGTGCTCTTTGGTCTCAGTCTGCATCAGGCTGCACAGCGAATACAACCAACACAACCTGATGGCCGTTGACACAGAAGCACAGCAACTGATGTTTAACAATTCTCCCAAGGCTGATATAATCGTCTACACTTATGGCAATACAAGCGGAGCTCATCGACTTTCACAGCTCAGGTTTCAGTGAGTTAAAGACTACAAGCAGTTTAACTCTGGAAGTCATGTCAGTAGCAAAGGCAATCGCGTGGCTAGAAGACACAAATGTTCACTCACGTCTGTTTTCTCAAGGACTCCATGAGTATGCCAAGGAAGCTTGAGATAGGATATACACATCAATGTCTTGTATAGGAGCCAACCAAGAAAACCTACTGATTTCTACAGTTTTCTTATCGACTCCATGAATATGCATAGGAATACGCCGAACTCCTCAATCTCTTACATGTTACCGACCCAAGAAAACTTACTGATTTCTATAGTTTTCTCAACGACTCCGTGAGTATGCCAAGGAAGCTTGAGATAATCCGTACACCTCCATCTTTCAAATGTGAAGTAACCAAGAAAACCTACTGATTTCTTTACATTTTCGACTCAAGTCAAGTTTCGTGTATTTATAAGGATTTATTCATTTTATCTTTTCTTTTGACCGGCCTACTCGACGACAACACCACTATATCAAAAGTTGTTTCCCTTCCATTTAATCCTTGCTACTTGCATGTTTCAGCGCCACATAGTGCTATAGGCCATACGGGTAATGATCATTATTTTCAGTGGCTCAGTTTTTCTTGTTACATGATGTTAGAAATGTAGGTTTCCTTCAGTAATGTTTAAACTTAAATGGATATAATACATTAACACTCGTAAAGAGATTGACTTCATTTTGACTTTCCAACTGTCAGATATATACACTTTATTTCTCAAGTATAAACCAGAAGATAATAAAACGAGGCAGGATCTTTTGAGTTATATAAATTGCTATAGATATAACTGGTAGTGATTTACCTCTAGCAATTAGAGAGTCTAACTATTTGTATGAATGTAATCAATTACTTTGTTCATTGATACAGGCAACAAGCTGGGGGACAGACCCTGACGGCAAGTCATGTATTGGGTGCGGCCCAGCAAGAGGAATTCTATGGCTGTGCAGATATAAGATTGTAAATTAACTTGAAACGTCATAATATATATAGTATACAGTCCCCGGGCTCGATTCTTGTTGCTAGATCTGCCCTATCCTATTTAATGTTGGCTGACATTTTAAAGAGCGAAAATACATTCCAAAATAACTAATGCAACTGTTGATATTGTAATTGTTCATAATTTAATACATCACCCAGTGATTGTTGTCGTCTTGTCTATTGTTGATGTGACGAAACGACTGCGATAAGTCTGATCTCTGTATTATATCCCTTTGATAGGATCGCGACCGGTTAGTCTCCCTGGATTTAATAAGAATCACTAGGGGATTTCACCGTCTATAGTGGTTCGTGACATAACATTTCGGGTGATTTCTAGAAGTTTCCCGAGTGCCCCAGTGTCGTGTGTAAAGACTGAATGTCGTAGTAGTTATTTGTTCTTTTTTATCACTTTAGTGTCGTCCCTGGAGTGAGGGAAATCAACACCCACATTTGTTTTAATTCACTATCTCTATCCTGGAGATATCCAGCAGACTCCGTCCACAACACTCCCTCAATCTGAAGACACCTTCTTCTCACTCTTGCTCATCCCTGGATCATGCCCCCTCTCATTCTTCCCCAACATAACATACTTGACAACTCTAGCTTCAACAAATAAAAACACGAAATTTATTAAAGCAAAGAGTATATGTAGGAGAAGTGTGTGTGTATAAGGTGTAGAATGTGTGACGTGTACTCTAAAGTGTCTATAGACTCAGATCAGTGTTCAGGAGTATAGTCATTCTCATCACTGTGCTAAGAACACACTAGCACCATGTATTCCAGACAAGCAACATCACCAAGGTGATGCTTCTCCGGTCACGTGAAGACTTCCTCCGTTGTCTCTTGAACCACTAGGATGCTTGAACACCCATGACAAACACTGTCTAATGAGAGTCTTCAATCTGATTTACACTATGAATTTCCTCTGTTATTTAACTGATTGTTAATCAGAAAATTATAACCCTATTGTCACTGTTACTGGGGAAATCTTAATGGATCTAGTGTCACTGGTTTTAAAGATTCCCCATATTAACACCACACTCTGAATGTTCTAGGTATCAGTATAAATTTGTATGAATGTTCCTGGTATCAGTAGTGTATTTATACAATGTTCTGACTGTTCAGTGATACACCTACCTATCACTTGCTAAACATAAATCTTATCAGCATGTCCTGCTCAGCAGAAGCTAGGTTCCCGCAAACCAACTTGGGTATAAGCCCAATGTAGCGGCCTCTCAGCAACTTCTGTCTTCAAATTCTGAGCCATCATCTTCTAAAATGTGTTAGCTTCACTGTGAAAATCATAGTACACATACGTGGACCTGTAAATGGAACCTGTAGAATAGAGAATACTATGGTGAGGGCAACTCAATCCTGGCCGGAATTAGGTGAGTGTAGGCCAATAGCAGCACTCAGATCTATAACAGAGATCCGATCTCTGTCATACGGCCAAATAACTCATCATATGATCTGAGACATGGCAACACCAGGAAAGAATAAAGGAACGGGTAGAAATCCAGCAGATGCCCTACTGGAAGATCCTACCATTTCACATTCCTCTCCTCCCTCTCAACCATCCTTAATCTCTCTAATTATTATTCCACTACATTGTCCTCAACTCCCTGAGTAAAATGATATATCACTCAAGCTAGTTGAAGCCACACCATAGAATACTAGTGCCCACGCTCCTATGATACTTTCTAGCACCGCACTTATAGAACATTCTATCACTAATCATAATACATTATATCACCACACCTATACTACATTATATCACCGCACCTATAATACATTATATCACCGCACAGTACTGTACTCTATTCCTAATCATACTCTAAGTTAGATATGATTATTAGCCTACCATATGCCTATTCAGGTTGCTAATCGAAACTAGGCAATCACAGACTGGATCTATGTCCGCCGATAACTATCAACAATTTGACACCCTAGTTTCTTTCATTGAACACAACTCGGAAAACTGCACCGATTTTTCCCACTTCAGAAATTCTTGATCGACTAACGCCACTTGTTTACCGCAACGCTTTTTATATTGGGCTGGAGTGACGTCACCAAAAAGTCTAGACGCTGATCCGTCCAGAATCGGGTTTCCTCCTCCTGTTCTAGACTAACTGGAGTCAATCCGCCGTCAAATTTGCTTTCATTTGGGGAAATTCTTTGTCCCGTACATCAATAGTTCAGTCTGTCTGTGACAGAATTCCCCACATCACAGAATCCATCCTGCGTCTGTCCAGACTTTCCGTCTAGCACTTCAAAGGCTACTACCGCCTTGGCAGACGTTTGGCGTTGTTATTCGTTTCTCGAACAACCCACATCATAAAGATTCGCCGACCAGAGGTAGACATTTTGACGCGACGTATCTTGTTTCTCAGTTCGAAATGCCGATCGTGTGTAGACAGTTTTAACGACGTATTTTTCTCAGTCTGTACAACATCAAAGGGTCGGTTGTTTTTGCAGACTAATGTCGGGTCTTGTTTGTCATCGATCGCAACTAACAAGTTTATTTTCCGTGACACCCAGACAAGTGCGTACGTGGTTTGCTCGCACAAAGGACCCACAATTGCCTCAAGGAACACGGGAGTGTGGAATTCTTCGTGACACTGGATTTCTCCGTGGCTCATGAAATGCACTGGGCCCGTGAAGGCATTGTGACAACGCACTTCGGTGATCTTGGAGCAGTCGCCAGTCAGACCTCAGTACGAAGTAATGATCGCAGTAATTAACTGCTGAGAGAGATGTCAGTTAACACAACCAGACGGACATCGGCAGTTGATGATTGTGATTTCTGATGTCACAGGTAATGTGGCATTACTTATTTACTGTAATCGTTGTCCGTAAATACTGCGCCTTTATTCGCAATACGAATAAAACGCTGAATGAAAATAATCGCCGCGCAGAGCATAAAGATGCCGTCGCGTGTCTGCATATTTAATTAGCAGTTATTGATCGGCCGGGTGATGTGTGTGACAGATGCGTCAGGAAACAACACGGTTGTGAGAGAGTATACTAAAAGCTGTACGTGAGTGTCTGCTGATACCTGTGTAAATCCGATATTCGGATAGAAGTGATTTAATGCTAGTGTACTAGATATGCATTGTTAATGATTGTTATTATGTTAATGATGATGTGATTATCACTGCTCTGTGCAAGTAGATTCGGGTAATCTACCGACGGTGTAGCAATGTGTTAAATATCTGGTTAGTAATTAAATACTCAGGGCAGGAGTTTGACATGCGTTAAATTGTGTTGGTATACTCACTTAATAGTGATAAGTCAGTGCTTGTTCTTATTATTGATGTGTCATCTGCTTGGCTAGAATAGGATGGTAATTTATGTCTGATAGCTGTGGTGATATTATTCTGAGGACAAGGTGGTTATTTCATTGGGATTTCAAGGTAAGTATTTACTGTGTGAAACGGCCAGTGCTGTTCCTCGTAGGCAGAAAGGTTTATTTACTGGATAGCTGTTGATTGAAAGTCTGTATAATGCCTGAATGTCACTGCGTGTTTGTATGCCTGTCTGCTAGCGTGACCATGCGTGTACAATCGTACGGGTGTCTAGCCGACCGACTGGTTCCGAGGCCTGTCCGACCGACCGTTATGTTGCGTGTCTGACCCAAAGCAATTGTGCTTAAACGATGGTTGAACATAACCGACCGAGAGCGATGCGGCGCTCTATAATCGAGGCCGTTGCGTCTATATAGATCGAAATGTGAACCGAATCTAGTCTGTCTCTATTATTCTCTTCTTCAAGAAACCTGACTCTGATAATGGAGTAACTGAGTTACTGCAGTGAAGAAGTAGTATGCTCTGGGGTAATTGACCCCCAAAAAGCGGAGCTGGAGATTTAGGGGTGGGAGGCTGGTAGCCTCTCTAAAAAGGATGACGTGGCTTAACTAGCCACGGAACAGAATTCGCCTAGCCCACAGGAGCTGTGGGAGAGTGTATTGGTGGAGGGCCACCACATCTGTGCTCGACCGGCACAGACTTGACCGTCCTGGACGGAGGTCAAATACTAAAGGTCAAGTGTTGTTCTGGGACGGAGATCCCAGAACAGAAGCTGTTGCTGTGTTCTGAGTTTGTTAATTAAGTTTAACACTTCCTTGTTATAATTATTAGGGCTACTTTAATGAATTGTGATGTAAATTTATTAAGAGTGTGTAGTCTTTAATAAGTTAGGTTGGATTAGTGAATCCATGGGTGAAGGGATTGACTAATTGTTGAGTAGGTGTGGAAGGAGGATATGTCCTGCTGGGCACCTCCTAGATAAAGTAACCACTACACTGAAAGTGAAGTAGGTGTATTTCCGGGTTGAATGGATGGTGCAGAAACAGGAGTGGATTAGCACCAGGCGAAGGATCCTTTGACAGAGTCATAGCAGTCGACTTGGTGCTATAGGGCTATCTGAGCCCAGACGAGTTACTTAACTATACACTGGTGTATTAGTGCTTTCTTTCGCAGCCTCATGCCTATACATGGTTATTAAGAGTATATATATGATGTATGATGATCACTATATATATATATATATATATATATATATATATATATATATATATATATATATATATATATATATATATATATATATAGTACTGAGAGGCATGTATTAATGTGGAGTTGCAGTGTAGTCCTTGTTGTAGTTGAGTACTCAGACCCACCCCTCCATGTTTCAGGATCTGTGATAGGATCTTTGATCAGGTTAGATCCAATGAAGATTCGGGAGCTCAACCATAAGCTCCATGGGACTTGCTCGCTCCAGTGCCTATCAAGATGAGATGTAAGGCGTCACTGGGAGCAGTCATCTGAATCTGTCAACTATTACTGGAAGTCAGTTGAATTGAGATGAGCCGGTAGGTCTAGGCTAAGACCACCGTCAAGAGTCCGACGAAGGTAGTCAAGCGATCCAGATAGGGTCAGAGACTAATACGTCTATGGGTTCCGACCAGTGAGGTACTGGTACATATCTCGTTCAATGTTAACTTTGTGATGTTCCAGGAAATGAAATTCAGATGTTGAACCTATTGTTTGCCAGTCATGCTAATGGCCAGTTTATTATGCTTCCGGCCCGAATGGGTCGTTATGGGACACATTGTCTACAGTTCACGAAACCGCAAGGGTGAATCTACAGTGGTGATCCTTTGTATGAAGCCATGAACCGGGTCATATGACCGGCATCAGAGATTTGACATTCTGCAGAACTAGGGCAGGTTGTAGATACCTACCTACTTGAGTGAGTGAATAGACTTGGTGAACGATTTGGGTAGTTCATACCTACCGAACTGCACAATAGCTGTATCAGATTATGTTCTGTGTTAATTCACTTATTGACTCAAGCAGTTGTGACATTGTGGTAATATGGAGGCAGTGCTCCAGTTATAGGTTGTTGCTAAGTGTTTCCCAGGAACTGGCGAGACAGAGAGCAACCATGCTCTTGTAGATACTTGTGTAGTGTGCTATAAGACTTTTCTTTAGTGGGGGACCTGGAGGATTCTAGGGTCGACCCAGACGTCATCAGCAGAGTAGAACTTGTGATTGATAAGTCTTCGAGGGCTGATCCTCAACAGTTTGTGAAGTGTTTGTCAGGCATCAGTCGTACGCCTGAGCATCCCGAGATCTGGATCCCAGTGGAAGAAGTTGACTTCGGAAAAGGAGAGACACCTTGAAGTTCTGGTCCACTGGAGGTTGCCCGGGTGAGTCAAAACCACGACAGGACAACAGCACAAACTTAAGTCACAGTCTCCGTGATGAAGATGACTCATCAGTGGATCTTCTCTTGTATATATATTGTCTTCTAGTCAGGCTTTCAGCCATTCTTCTCTGTGTTGCAGTTGACGTAGTTATAAATTAAATTTTGCTTTGTTAGCCATGACTTTGTGTATTAGTATGACTGGTGTCTTGTCCGAGCCCCCTTTGGGTAGGAGTCCCTAGGTGGGGAGGGGAGGTTCAGCTGTCCCGGCTTGTGTGGGGCCTGGTAGATGTAAAGTTCTATTGAGGTGGTCGGAGCAAAGGCTGGGGATATTATCTATGGTAGCAAACCCGTCCAAGCCCCGGGGGTCTTGTTACAGTTGACTAACTCCAGGGGAGTGGTGTCTAGCTTCGACACCCAGGGTTGTCGTTAAGTCGAGGGGTTGGAAGAGCCAAATTTGTCCTCTGAGGCAATATGTGTTGATTTCTTTATGTCGTTTCCGAATGTGTTTAACATGTTTATGAATTTGACTATGTATAATTCTCTAGATCTTCCTCTGGCTCTACATCCATAACTTTTCAGGCCCGCGTGAGTTGCGAATACCTTAGACCAGTGTTTCCCAACCTTTTTTGTGCTATGCCCCACCTGAGACTTTCTAACATTCTTATGCCCCTCTCCTTCCTCCCCCCTCCCCTCCTCAGCATACACATAATTTGTAATATTCAAAAATAGAAATATTCACGGAAGATTCTTGAATAATAGTTTTTAGGAAGAAATCACTAGGAAAATATTGAGCAAACACAGTAAGTAAATTTTCAAAGCATACAATGGAGAACTGAAATTCAAGTACAAAATAATTATAATGAAAGATTTTTCTGTATTATTTTAATTATTAGTAATTATTTCTTATGTAAATTGAATGCTTGATGCTTGCTGTAAAGAAATTTTATGTCAATTTCCAATTCAGTTAACTTCAGTCTCAAGTCTCCTGTCAAGAAGCTGAGGACAGTAGTAACAGAAGGATATAAGTTAGGGATAAGATAGGATAGAGATAACATCCCTGAACAGGGAATAGCGATTCAAGGGACAGAAGTAGAAGATAGAACTCTTAAGTAGTTATCCAACAGGACATGCACGTGTCATAAACAGGACACTGCAGGACATGACAGGGATTTACTCCCAAGTTAGTGTAGGAACCAATAAACACGGGAAGTACCCGTAAACAGTGTTAACTAGAGCACAGTAGCGAGTGACAGGCTACTGTACTACGTGCGAGGTAAGCGAGCACGCAATAGTTCTGGCGCACGAAGATTCACAAGGCCGCAGCTGGACAACGCTGCAAAGTTTTAGCCAGACGGGGACTGGACAGCGTAGACGACAGGTCAATGTATTTGCCCGAGCCACTGTGTAGTTGTTAGGGCACAGTAGGATAGTGACTTATCTTAGGACAAATAGAGATTGTTACTTAGAAATATTATTAATGTATTAATTGTGATGATGTGCTCATGATATGTGAATGTTTATGTGAGCTCGTAGAGCCAATTGTTATCAGTACGCAATAAAGCTAATTATTCCCTTTGTACACCTACGAGTTGATATTCGTGCGGTACAAATGAAGAATCCCTGTATGCCTATCTAAACTAGGTTGTTGACATCTCCCGTTTTGTTATATTCAGCTGATTGTTTTTTTTTTTTTTTTTTTGTTTTTTTTTTGTTTGTTTTTTGTTTGTTTTTGTTTTATAGCAGAAAATCATTTATAGCGCTAAATCCGCATTCAGCTAAATATGAAGATGGAAACGGTGACAATAGTTCTATTGTACATTTGGTTGCATTTGGATATTTGATTTCGGTTTTCTCACAAAGCCATGCCATCGCTCCTTTTATATTAAATAAAGTTTTAATTGACTCATCATTTTGCATTTCTGCGAGTTCTTCTTGATACTTGAATATTTGAAATATCAGACAAATCCACTAACGTTGGCTGCATCATCCAAGGTGGGAAATCAATTTGTTTCAAATCAGAATATCTTTCTTTTAAATCAGCTGATAAAATTTGCAGATGATAGACAATAACATATATAGCGGTCTCAGTCACTTCACATTTTGGTGCCAATGAAACTTTTCAAAATTGTTGTTATAAATATATGTCTGACATAATTTAATAAAGGTAATGAACCCTAATATATTCGCTTTTGCATCGACAGGAGTTTTATTTGTTTCTTGAAGTTGTTTATTTAATATATTTAGTTTTTCAAAGATATCGGCTAAATAACTCACAAATGCCTGACCATCGACCGTTAACAGATTTTTCATTTCAGCTTTGTCGCTTAAAGAATCACTAAGAATATCAAATAGTTCCATAAATCTTTTCAAGCAGTTCCCTTTCGAGAGCTATCTTACTTCAGTATAAAGTATAAGTCACACATGGTCTTCATTTTGTTCTTCACAAAATAACTCGAAGAGACGTTCACATTTGGCAATAGCTTTAATAGCATTGATACACTTCATAACTAAATTTAGTACTTCATATAGAACAGGCGAAATGTTTTTAGCTACCAGGTTTTCCCTGTGAATAACAATGCACAATAAGGATTTCTGGGTTCTCATCTTTCATCAGTTTTAAGCAACCATTTTTGTTCCCCATGATATTAGGAGCACCACCTGCAGCACTAGATTTTGTACTGTTCATTGGTATATTATTGACATCTAAGTAATGTTTAGCTTACTATATATATATCTTTGGAGGTATTGGTGCTTTCTAATGATTTACAGACCATTTCTTCAGTAAAATCATCTTTATCAATATATCTTAAGTAAGTTATAAGTACGGCCTCCCTGTCTCTCAAAGTTAATTCATCCATTTGCACCGAGAATTTTCTTGCTTTCAGCTTTTCAACAAGTTGTATTTCAATATCCTCACTCATTTCGCCTATTCTTCTGCTAACAATATTGTTATTTAGTGGCATTGCTTTAAAGTCTTTGTCATCTTTTTCCAGAACCTTTTTAAGAAATACTGATATTGATGGAAATTTAATTATCCCATATAGTATGACTTTTTCCAGATTTAGCGATGAGTAATGAAATTTGATAACTAGCCTCTGGAGCACGATTGATAGTTGCATTATGAGCAGTAAGTATAGACTTTAATGTTACTCTTTTTTCAAAATTTTTGTTTAAAGTTTGAAAGTAATTGAAATCTGAATTAATAAGAGCATTATGTTTCGCCTTCAAATGTGCCTCAAGACGACTGCGTTTCATTGATTCGTTGGCCATGCATTGTTGGCATAAAAGACAAAAAGGTGACTGTTCATAGTGGACAGCGGGTATGAAACCAAATTTTAAATATTCCTCCGAATACTGACGAATTATTTTCTTGCTTGCACCACTCATTTCACTATGGGATGAAAGGAATAAATATAAGATCAATTAAAAAGTAAAAAAAAAAATAATAATATGAACTTGAGTAAATGTAGACTAAAAATGTATATTTAAATATGTATGGAACACTTACCCCATCGCAAAAAAAAAAAAAATAAATAAATAAAAAAATCTTTTTCATTTAACACATTTTTCTGGAAAATTATGCTTCTAAAACTGAAATTAATAAAAATTACCAATTTAATTTACATTCCATTAATATATCACTTATATTTATACAGTGTACATATTATTTAAAACAACGAGACTTTTACAACAATTTAACGGACACTTATTTTAAATTAACACGAACGGTGAATGCTGAGCGTTACTGTGAAACTGAGATCCCGGCACTAAGTATTTCGCGCCATTCATAAAAAATAGCGCGAAATGCTTAACGGCCGGCCCAGTATAACCAGTAGTTCAACTCTAATGTATAACAATGAAATCACAGCTACTAACAAGGCAGAAAGAAGTTACTTATACTGGACGTTTACCCAGCTCGAGTAGCGACTGAGAGTCGCCATACGGTTAACATAAACTCTGGACGAGTCCATTTTCGAATTGCCCCCCTTAACAGTAAAATTACCACCCACGTTGGGAAACACTGCCTTAACTGTCAGTGTTAACTAACCTCTCAGTGATTGATTATGAACTAGGACTGCTCACTGGCTGAAAGAGTCAAGTGGTGAAATTAGAGCGCATACAGAACGAAGCTATGCGGGTCATTCTGGGATGCACCAGAGACACCCCAGTAGTGTGTATGCGTTACATCCTTGGTCTGCCTACTGTTGCTGGTAGGCACAAGGTGATTCAGACTAAGGCATACCTCAGTGTAGCTGCAGACACAGATCACCCCATGCATGAGGCGCTGGACGAAGTTAAGGGTCAGAGACTGATAAGAGGGAAATCATGGATGGCTCAGGCGGAGGATACGATCAGACAGGTGTGCCCCTTGGAGAACATCAGGCGAGGAGAGGAGTGGGTCGGATTGCCAGCAGAGCAGACTTGTGCAGAGGTATAATCACATTGAGCCGGGAGTGCATTGAGTGGCCAGCAGGGGCCATCGGAAGTGGAAATCCAGCAACTAATTCAGGATAATGCTCGCCAGGGTGATGTCATTATCTACACGAATGGTTCGGTGTTGAGAGGTAAGAGAAGTGCCTGGGGATTCTTAGCAAAAGCTAATGGTCGACGTTTGGTGCAGGAGAGCCTGGCGTATGATGCCACAACATCTAGCTTAAGAATGGAGGTGGAGGCGGTCAGTGCAGCTTTCCACTGGATGGAGAACACGATACATACACACAATGTGATTGTAACTGACTCAGAAAGCATGCTGAGGAGGGTGAGGACAGGCAGGCTTCGTGCAGAGTGGCTTGCTTCGCTTCGGAGGTCACGGGTAGCAAGCATCACCTGGATCTTTTCTCCGGGGCATGCCGGTGTGCTGGGAATGAACAGGCGGACAGATTGGCTGGCTCGGCAAAACTTGGTGGAGTATTGATGCATGACAAGGCAGACGTGGTTGCGGCCTTGTGGGAGCACGTGTACACCTCGGAGGAGCAAATGGATCACCATAGTCTGGTAAGAATGAGGCAGCGAGGTGTGACGAGGGGATCTGGCCGACGCTCGACGCTCAGAGGAAAGGCGAGACGGACATATAATCAGATTGCTACTGGAACTATTAGTGTTGGAACTCTTCGCTGGCTGCTGAGGATGGGGACGGAGCGCTTATGGGAATGCCCTGAATGCTGTGATGTCGGTTCCTAAATCAATCAATCAATCATGTTAACAAACTAGTGCCTGAAAAAAAGTGATACAATAGTAGAACACTATGAATATACATAAGAAGGCGACAAACAGCATTATTTGTTCACGTAATGAGAAGACAGGCCTCGGAAAACATCGTGATGATTGGACAGATCAGCGACAGAGGGGGTTGGATAGAGCAGCAGCTTACAGGAATATCGTCAGTGGAATTGATCCAGAACACCAGGGCAGAGATATATTGAGCTACATGGACGCCTACGTCAGTTGATTATGATTAAGCTTTTTGTTCTTTTAAGATGTCGATACCACTTTATCTCTTGTCTCTCGATTGTTTATTGTTTAACATGCAACATGTAAGTTAGACAAGAATCTTACAAAGATGTTGCATGTCCTTCACTCTCCAGAGATGTTGAACCGAAAAGGTGAGAAAATGCAACCCTGCTTTACTCCCTTTGGCAATTCAAATCAGCTTCATGCTTCACCAGCTACTTTGAGAGCATCTTGATGAGCATGATACAATGTTCAATTAAGTTGACCAAATGTACAGGAAACTCAGTGTCTCTCATGGCATCTCAGCAATAATTTAAATAAGACATACACATCAAAGCTCTCGAATAGCAAGTCATGCGTCTGATGCGGCCCACAAGAAGAATACAATGTGACAGCGTGTCAGATGAAGACATGGGTCTGCAGTGTCCTCCATCCATTGCCTTGCTGGTCGACCCCAACTTCTGCTTCCACGGACCATGTTTTCTATCATTGATCTCTCCAAGTCACTATGATGACTAATTTGTCCTAGACACCAGCCCTTTCTGAGCCAGGCTTCTTCCACGTAAACATAGGTATGGCCACAAATATCCCCCATGTCATGAAAGAAGTCAAGGCCAGGTAAAGCCACGAAAACACAAGACAATGCTAAGAGTGCCCCTCCTGAAATCTTGCAAGATGCAGACATTGGCTGATATTACAACCGTTGTCTCACCTAATTTCTCTAGACTGGCGTAGCCATGTTTAAGTCTTTCATAAAATGCTGCATTATGGCGTCGCTGATTACGTCTTACTTTTTCAACAAATCACAGCCGGCTCACGATGAATAACATTTACAGTTAAGGAAACCAAAAACATTAGCATAACAATGAACAAATTCGACCAGATCAAGTTAGGAATTATTTATTTGTAAGTGTGATACAAGGTAGGTGATTGTGTTAATACACTCTGTAAGCAGACTACACATCTACTAGGCAAAACACAATCTAAACTTCAAAACCAGGTCGTTCGTCTTCGGGAAAGCACTTGGCTCGTGTTGCCAAAATTACCTGAAATCAAAAACAGAAAACAGTTGATTAATTCGTGTAATAGGTTAAATATAACACGCAACAACAGACAGTACTCAAAATTAACTGATAAAGTACATAGATTGCTAGATTTTAACAGGTAGACTCAACGAAATGTGGCATATCTCAAGAGCAGAATTCATTACATAAAGGGCGTAAAGTTAAATGTACTAAACCTGACAGATCAACAGGGTTTCAGGTTAGGGCATTGTTGGACGGTAATCTACTTTGCTATCAGTGTCAATCATTTTTCCCACTTGACAAGTTGTACAGGTTGTGCATCAGAGTATCTTTTTGTTTTGATGCCAGCTGAAGCAGGTAGTGCGGATCATGACTCTGCAGCCATGTTAATTAGAATAACTGACGACGCAAAACGGGCTAACTAGTCGAGCACACAAGGGCCATTTGTTGGTAGAGAGTATGCTGGTTAATACTTTGTATTTTACCTATAATAGGTAGCCGTAGTAGAGTAGTAACTAACACGCCTGACTGTCGGCCCTCAGATCACGTGTTCGAATCCTTGTCAAGGCGGGGATTTAAACATAAAATATTCCTCTGGGCTTCAATGGCTTCCAACCCTAAAATGGATACTAGGAAATGTCTTGGGAAATAAATGTGGCCCGTGTGTTATTGACCATATCAATAATAGAGTGCCGATAGGTCAATATAAATGTAACTCTACCACTATATAAACATTACACCTCAAGGCACGGGGAAGGATTCTTGACTGTCATTCTGCATACCCATAACAAGACGAACCAAGGCAACTTACCTCAGTTCAAACACCTCAAGGCACGGGGAAGGATTGTTGACTGTCATTCTGTATACCCATAACAATACGAACCAAGGCAACAGACCTCAGTTCAAACACCTCAGGGTACGGGGAAGGATTCTTGACTGTCATTCTGTAAACCCATAATAATACAAACCTCAGTTCAAACGTGCCAAAAGTGACAACTAAAAGATTAAAGAGTTTAAAAGCAGGAAGTTCGATATCATTGCACCAGGTTTTATCGCATCTGGCTCGGTCTCTTTCCGCAGAGCGATCTGCCAAGAGGGTCTCCCAGAGCGCCAACTCCGTAGCTCCAGCGACCACCCCGGGAAACTCCGAAAACAATAAACTCGTGAAACTAATGGCAAAGTCCAAAAACGAACGCACATCCTTCCGAGCGCAAGGCTGACCAAGGTTTGACCACATCGCCGATGTGCCTTTGCCCAGGCACCGACAACAAGGATGTAATGCGGACGGGAAACACGTCCTTCAAAGAATTTGAATATATATATCGTGCATTTTTCTTTCTTCTCACATAAGATTATACTCATCAAACATGACATTTGCCTTGCATATTTATGAAAGGATTACATGTCCGTCATATATTTTGTGCGGTTACTAAGATGTAAACAAGAAGAAGTACTGTAAAGGCACGATAGCTCAAGTTACAGGTTAGCAGAACTATTTCTCCAACATGAACTTTTGTCCTTAAGATGTGTTAATAGTACTATTTTCCCGCATAGAGATAAGGTTCATGAAATGAAATTAGAGTGAACACTCTACAACACATAGAAAATTTGCAGATTTATATGCATTGATAGTGAGATAGCTTCACAACGCATATAATAAGTTACATAGAGGAATTGAAACTGTATGCAAAGGAAAATCGGCAGTGAGACAAAGATGTCCGCTCAGTAGAAAGCAATCACTCAGGCCATCTTTTCACATGATTTTTGATCTAACAGTTTCACAATTCATATTTAACACATTGGTACATGCACTTTATCAAAAGACATGGTTACACATTCATAATACGTTTACAAACGTACCTAGGCTCCAGAGAGTGAATTCTTCTTTTTTTTTGGGGGGGGGGGGGGCACTTG
>JACEFZ010013074.1:0-15224 GCA_014155875.1 Cepaea nemoralis
TGTAAGAAAAGATGCTAAAATGCTACGTAAACCTTTTGCTGTATGGCGGGAATCTTGGAATGAAAATAAACAAATTAAGAAGAAATTAAAAGAACGAGATGGGGTTTCCCTGAGCGTGTTGCGAATTCCTTGGACTGCCAAGAAACAAACGACGACTGCCTGAAACAGGCTAATAAAACTGAACATTTATCAAAAATAAGACGAGAAAAACGTTTTCCTCGGTCATGTGAGGGAAAAAGGGGGCATTGGAGAACATCGAAACAACTGGAAAGATCGAGGGGAAAAAGGGGCAGAGGTAGCCAAAGAAGTGATGCTGGATGGTTGAGACGGGGGCAGGGGGAAATATCAGCAGCAGAGTTGACCCAAAAAACCAAAAGACCAAATCTATGGAAGCCAGAACCCACGCCAGCCGGCACACACTTGATGATGTGACGTTTTGATTGCAAACATGAACAGGACTTGCATCATTTAGTAGATTGGTTGTTGCCAAGTGAAAAACTGGGTAAAATTTAAAATTGTAAAAAACCAGAATAGGTCGTCACCAAAAGGAAAAATACCACAATGAAATATTCAAGTAAATGGTTTTTTAAACGGGAAATCGGTACAGCTATTCGGAACAGTCTATCTCTGAGGGGAGTTTCCTTAAATATTTAGAACAAAATTGCCGTTGTAAAGGTGCCTTTTGAAAATGAAAAACATACTGACCAATAAAAAGATATCAATTGAAAAAAGAAAAAGTGTTGAAGTGCTACATAGAACCTGTGCTTTTATAGGGCGTGAACGTGGAAAATGAGAAAACATTATGGCTGGGGAAATGTGGTTTCGGGGAAAAATACAAAAATACCATGGACAGACAAAATAACTAATGAGCAATCCGCAAAAAACAAATAAGACCTAACTGATTAAAGACATCTTGTCGGCATGGCCATATGGAGGAGGGATTGAACTTCTATATATTTTTCAATTACATCCGCACCAGCTGACACCAGCACAAAGTAACCATAACATTAACGATGTCGCAGGAACTCCCACGGCCTGATGCCGGCAGACAACAAGATGACCGTTGGGACCTCCCGCGTCCCGTCCTCTTGGCCATGAAATTGTCTTACAGTACAGTGTATGTCTGTAAATGCCCAGCTTGATTCTCTGAAGGACATATTGTGTGTGCGTGCGCCACGCCATTGTATGTCTGAATGTCTGGTGGGTACAATAGAATACATACTTCAAACTGGAATAGTTCTCTAGGCTGAGTGGTCTCGAGGTATGGTGTCCGCCTCGAGTGCTGGAGGTCCCGGGTTCAGACCCCGGTGAGGACCGGGATTTATTTTAAAAATCCACCTGGACTTCCAGTAATACAATTCACCCTGGTCTCTGGGTAGTGAGCTCGGACGCCCGTGTGTATTGTTGCCCACGTAAAATATCCCTTGGCAGTTGGAAATAAAAAAAAAAAGGGTAGCCTAACAGCGCTGCCCGGGCAAAATTTCAAGTTAAAAACCTACCCAAAGTATTTCAGGATCCTCGCGGATGCAACGGAGTTCGTGCATTGAGCTGAGTTTCCCCAGACTCAGGTTTGAGTTAGGAGGAAAACGGAGCACTTATGGGTTAAACCGTGTGCCGTGATGTTGATCTAATGACTAAACTAAACTAAACTTGAATAGTAGATAGTTACTATCGCGATTTTACATTTGAGTATTTACTACCACAGTAGATAGGCCTTGAAAATCAAAATCTAATAGTACCTCAATGATGCCTGTATGTCAATTCTAAGTGAAGATATTCACATTTTTGTGAAGGTGAGACGAGTTGTGATTTCTCATGTTCCTCATACGGTTTTCGAGCTCTCCAGTGTGTCCATTACCTCCACCACTGGTCTGTGCATGCGAGATTCTCTCGAACGGTCATATGAAAACTGACTTCAAAAATATGGTCCGTCATGTTAAATGATTAAAAAAATAGTACAAGTATACTAATAAATTGTATACTAATAAATAAAAAATACTAATAAATTTGGAAACTAATCACCAGAAAAATGAATCCAGAAAGTTTTTTAAAGTACTGAAGTCAATGAAACGAGGGCACCAACAAAACACATATGGTTTAAAAGACAAAAATGGGAATATGATAAATACCAATGAAGAAATGTGCAACACATGGAAAGAATATTTTATTGAATTACTAAATTGTGAAGCTCCAAGTAACATTTTCCCACAGGAAGAGGTTCTAACATGCGAACCACAAATTGAAGAACCTACATTTGAAGAAATCCTATATGTAATCACACGACTTAAAAACAATAAGGCAACTGGGACTGATGGAATTGCTGCTGAATTTATAAAGGCAGGTGGCCATGCATTACATCTAAAGCTATACGAACTAATAATAAAAATCTGGAGGACAGAAGAATTACCCCCATGAACTGGAAAGAGTCATTATTGATACCTATCTTTAAGAAAGGAGACAAGTTCCAATGTGGAAATTATAGAGGAATATCACTACTGTCCACAAGCTATAAGATACTATCCGCAGTATTACTAAATAGACCTAAAACCATATTCAGAAGACATATTAGTTGACTACCAGGACGGGTTTTAGACAAAACAGATCAACAATAGATCAGATATTTATCTTACGACAAATAGCCAGAGAAACATTGGAATATAAAAGAGATCTCCATAACATTTTTTGTGGATTTTAAAAAGGCTTATGATAGTGTCCATAGGAATAGTCTATGGAATGTTATGGCAGGGAATTTGGAATACCAAGGAAGTTAATTAACATGACCAAACTATGCATGGAAAGATACTTATAATATAGTAACATATAAAGGCAGGAAATCAGACCCCTTCCAAATAACATCTGGCTTGAAACAGGGTGATGCACTATCGCCGCTACTCTTCCAATCTGGCTCTAGAGAAAGTTGTAAGGAAGGGTAAAGGAGGAATGTGATATTGGAGGAACATCCAAGCTGCTTGGTTATGCAGATGATATAGATATTATAGGGCAAAGTGAACAAAAGACATTAGAAAATATTGACTCACTTAAAGGAAAAGCCCAACAGATGGGGCTGGTTATCAACCAAGATAAGACAGAATATATGGTAATTTCAAGAGACGGAATGGCTAAAAACTCTGGCCACATACAAATAGATAATATGACCATTAAAAGAACGGAAACATACAAATACCTGGGTACAATCTTCAACTGCTCCAACATCATAAGGAAAGAAATACAAACTAGAATCAACTCTGGAAATAAGATATACTATGCACTACAACATCTACTAAAATCTAATGCGCTATCTCGTAACACCCAAAATCACAATATACAAAACACTGATCAGACCAGTTGTGCTGTATGGCTCTGAAACCTGGAGTACAACGAAAGGAGACGAAGCCTTGTTACAAACCTTTGAGAACAAAATTTTAAGACGCATCTTTGGACCCATTAGGGATACACAAAGTGGAGAGTGGAAAAGAAGAAGTAACAAAGACATTTATGATTTGTTTAAGTCCCCGCTAATCACTGGTATCATGAAGGCTAATAGACTACAATGGCTGGGGCATATAGAAAGAATGGAAGATAATAGGGAAACAAAACTCGCTTACACTCAGGAAATAAATGACCGTAGACCCCGAGGTAGACCAAGAAGGCGGTGGAGAGATAATATACATACAGACCTACAAGCACTTGGAATCAACGACTGGCAAGAGAAGGCCCACCAGAGAGACGAATGGAGACAGATTGTATTTGCAGCAAAGAACCTCAATGGCTCGGAATGCTGAAGAAGAAGAAGATACTAATAAATTATTATTAATCTTTAAAATGTATTCAATTTGGCTTTAGTAGTTCAAATTGCACGTTTTGAGTGCTACAAAAGTGTAGTCCGATGATATGCGCGGCCGCCATGACCTATGGGTTTCCAATTCACAACGTCACATCTTCGCAGAAAGTCTGTTTTTTCAACCACAATTACGAGCAAGTTTAGCGATGAAACCATGCTGATTCAGGAGCGATATTTTATATGGCAATTAAAATTTACATTAAACAAAGACATCTATTGGATCCATCGATTCTATTATAGCACTAATAAATTTCTGAAAATAAAAGAAATACCCAGCGGGGAATAGAACTCCGGTCTCCTGCGTGAGAGGTGGGATACTTACAACTATGCTAACAAGAATACAGTAATTACTCCACAAAGATTTGTAATATAGTCAAACACCGGCCACCAATTTGTGTTTCCCATTCACAAAGGCACTCATGGTCTTAACATCTTCATAGAAATTATACAATTGATGCAGAAGTTGGAAATCCATCTACAATTGATGTTTTTCTTTTGAAAGCGGCAGAAAACAAATTAATTGCGGTTCAGTATGTCCATTTGGCATTTCCATTTTTCTCTGCGTGTGAGGTTGCCTCAACCAACGGGTCGTAGGCGGATTATGAAAACTGACTTCAAAAATATGTTTCCGCCATGTTAAATGATTAAATAATAGTACAAGTACACAAATAAATTACTATTAATCTTTAAACTTGTGTTCTCTTTAACTTTAGTAGTTCAAATTGCACGTTTGAGTGTTACGAAGTGAAAGTGTACATGCCTTTCCAATCGATATGCGCATGCGCAGTCACCATGGCCCATGGCCATGGGTTTCCCCATTTACAAAGGCACGTCTACGCAGAAATGTTTGTTGTTCATCCCACAATTTAAGCAGCGTCAGCGATGAAACTTCCAGAAACATTTAAAATTGTATGTAGAATTCAAAAATACATCTATAATTGATGATTTTCTATAAACAACGGCAACAAATTAATTACGGTATTTTTGAAATATATTCTTATTTATATAAAAGGTCGCTATGATTTCAACCAAACGCTGTGCATGGAATATTAAGCAAACCTTTCCTGGAATACCCAGGATGATGTGTGTTCTGGTCACATGAGATTTGAATGAATGAATGACGCTGAAAGAATGCATGGTCTATACAAAGCGATTTCTGGAGACACGGTGAATAATCGCGGGGTGACTCCGTATAATACTTTTTTTTTCATTTCCAGTATCGGCACGATGGAACCCTCTAAGAATAGACGTTAAATGGGTTAAAGTTAAAACTGCGGCTACTGTGCAAATTTAAACATAAACTTTATAAAAAAAAAGGGTTAAGACTAAAACTAAAAGAAAAGATTTTAAGAAAGAGATGTAAAGGTGAGAGGATCGACTCAATTGTACCAGGTTTATCCCCACTAGCTCAGTCTCTTTTCCCAGGGGCGCTTACTGAAAGCGTTGCACAAAGCACTAACTCCGTAGCTCCAGCGACAACCCCCCCCCCCCCCCCCCCCCCCCCCCGGAATCTCAGAGAAAGCTCTTTTCATGAACCGATGGATGACGGAGTTGGCAATCGAACCCACAACTTTCGGATCGCGAGCCAGTGGTTTGGCCATGAATACCCATATGGGTGAACCCTTGGCCATGGAGACCCCATATGGGAACAATGTAAATACAAAGTATAAGGCAACTTTACCACAATCCCGGAAAACAAAGTATGTTATGGCGACAAGCCTTCATTAGCAAACAACAAAAATAATTGATGAATTAACCCAGGTAAAAGATCTCAGGGCTGGGCCTCGCATGTGGTACAAAGATGTGCATAAGCTAACATGATTGATACAAAGCATAAATATTGCTGATCGCATTTCATGGAGGATAAATATGATTCCAGATATGTTACATATTGAGTGTGTAAGATGTCAGATGATTCTGGTGGAAATGACCATGTGTTCACATGCATCCATTGTCCACAAATGTTTACCATGGAAATTGGTGGTCTGATCAGTCACATTTACTACCACCATGGGTTGTAGTTATTGTGCCTTGTTTGAGGCACAATATCACAAACTATCGTCTTCGCCCTTGACTTGGGGACGTAAATTACACACACCTCAGAAGTCTGAGTGGGTTTGCCTGAAGGCGAGGGACACTGGAAAATATGGAAAGCTAATCAACATGCAAAAGTCAGTCGTGTGCGGACTATGCCTAATTCAAAGCGAGCGAACTTTAAGAACAAACATCCTGTAGCCTCAAATTCTAAGAACGTCACATTTACCAGATCACTGCAGTATGAATTGTGGTAGTCAGTTCTGTTCATTCTAAAATGTTCTTTTGTCGATAATGAATATTTTATTTAGATGCTCTCGTTTCTTTTATCACAGTGTCATCTGTACTGATAATTTCTTCTTATGTGTCCCAGAAAGAGATTCTTTGGGTGAGAAAGTTCTAGACAGCAGTGAACATCCTGTGTCATGTCGAGATCTTGAGGTAATGGAACTATTGTTGCATATTTAACTGTGTCTTAGATTGTTTTTCAGGTGTTAGCGCAAAGCAAACTTGAGTTGCACTGAGCTCTCAGGTTTACATTAAAAAAAGCTGGACATTATGTGTAGATATTACTAGAACAACAGCCAATGAGAATGAAATATAAATATTACTAGAAAAGCCGTCAAACCAGGGAATACAGTCTGCTATGGAGAAAGAATCTAAAAAAGAAACCTCAGTCGTTGAAGTTGGAAGATGTTGGTCTATGTGGCACGGGACTAGAAAGTGGACATTTGTGCACTACAACTGGATGCTTTTACACCGTGCATAGCAACGTTGATCGCAGAAGAAGAAACTAGAACAGCATCTTATGAGAATGAGTTGTGTAGATATTATTAGAACAGTCAATGGCACACACTTCTTGTGTAGATATTACTAGAAACAACAGCAAGTAGCAATGGCTTCTTGTGTAGATATTACTAGAACAACAGCAAGTAACAACTTCTTGTGTAGATATTACTAGAACAACAGCAAGTAAACAACTTCTTGTGTAGATATTACTACAACAACAGCAAGTAACAATGGCTTCTTGTGTAGATGTTACTAGAACAACAGCAAGTAGCAATGGCTTCTTGTGTAGATATTATTAGAACAACAGCAAGTAACAACTTCTTGTGTAGATGTTACTAGAACAACAGCAAGTAACAATGGCTTCTTGTGTAGATATTACTAGAACAACAGCAAGTAACAATGCCATCTTGTGTAGATATTACTAGAACAACAGCAAGTAACAACTTCTTGTGTAGATATTACTAGAACAACAGCAAGTAACAATGACATCTTGTGTAGATATTACTAGAACACAGCAAAGTAACAATGCTTCTTGTGTAGATATTACTAGAACAACAGCAAGTAACAACTTCTTGTGTAGATATTACTAGAACAACAGCAAGTAACAGTGACTTCTTGTGTAGATATTACTAGAACAACAGCAAGTAACAACTTCTTGTGTAGATATTACTAGAACAACAGCAAGTAACAATGACTTCTTGTGTAGATATTACTAGAACAACAGCAAGTAACAACTTCTTGTGTAGATATTACTAGAACAACAGCAAGTAACAATGACATCTTGTGTAGATATTACTAGAACAACAGCAAGTAACAGTGACTTCTTGTGTAGATATTACTAGAACAACAGCAAGTAACAACTTCTTGTGTAGATATTACTAGAACAACAGCAAGTAACAATGGCTTCTTGTGTAGATATTACTAGAACAACAGCAAGTAACAACTTCTTGTGTAGATGTTACTAGAACAACAGCAAGTAACAACTTCTTGTGTAGATGTTACTAGAACAACAGCAAGTAACAACTTCTTGTGTAGATGTTACTAGAACAACAGCAAGTAACAATGGCTTCTTGTGTAGATATTACTAGAACAACAGCAAGTAACAATGACATCTTGTGTAGATATTACTAGAACAACAGCAAGTAACAACTTCTTGTGTAGATGTTACTAGAACAACAGCAAGTAACATTGGCTTCTTGTGTAGATATTACTAGAACAACAGCAAGTAACAGTGACTTCTTGTGTAGATATTACTAGAACAACAGCAAGTAACAACTTCTTGTGTAGATATTACTAGAACAACAGCAAGTAACAGTGACTTCTTGTGTAGATATTACTAGAACAACAGCAAGTAACAAGGACTTCTTGTGTAGATATTACTAGAACAACAAGTAGCAATTTTCAGTGATTGGGTATGGTCTGGGAATATCCACAAAAGAAGATACCCTGGGCACTTGCTGTCTAAGTTTATTATACGTACACACAGAGAAAACATTGTTAGACAAAGACATAGAATAAGAGTCACTTTAAAAAGTCGCTTGAAAGTCGACAGGGTCGACTTCATTGAACCGGGTTTTATCCCATATGGCTTGGTCTCTTTCCGCAGTGTGGAAAGCGTCACACAAAGCACGAACTCTGTAACTCGAGCGACGACCCAGCAGAGTCTCTGACAAAATTCACCTCGTGAACTGAAGGACACGGCCTGGAATCGAATCACAACTTTCGGAGCTCAAATAAATAATATAGAATAAGAGTCATGGAAAGACATTAACAGAGTTGATCCAGAGTCCTAGTGGCATAAAATGGAATATTTCTTGGATAGCAAATCCATTATGTGGAAAATCCAAATCGAAAGCTCACTGTGTGGATGTCATCAATAGATAACATTCTTCTGGTTTCCGGAGGAACAGCCTGTGGTGAACAGAAGGCCCAATATATGATAGTGAGGCTAAGCAGCCATGTGCAGTACATGGCGATTCCTTGGGTGAGCCCAGTACCAGAGCACTATGTGTCTGCTCTGCAATTATGGAAGCCTCCTTGGATGGCAGGTCTGCCCCTGCCTTCACTTTAGGACTGACTGGAATGTCTGTTCTAAATGAGCCAGCTGGGATGGGGATAACACCACAACAGTGAGAGGTCAAAATGCCTCTATGAAACACCCGGGAATTTAACCGTGAACAAATCCCTGAAGAAGTTGGATAGGTTGGGCCGAAAGGTGCAAAACAGGTACAATGCAATTGCTTCTAAAACAACATTCCGGACGAATGCAGCTGAAGAAGAAGAACACCAAGGAATGAGACTTGTTGAGAGATGGTATGCCACTTGGCTGGGCACAGGATAATGATTATTTCTGTAGCTGGTTTTGCCTTCCAGAGATATGTTCATGTGTATCTTTTCTGTGGTCCACAATAACATTTCTCTATACTTGCAGAGATGTTCATGTGTATCTTTTCTGTGGTCCACAATAACATTTCTCTATACTTGCAGAGATCTTCATGTGTATCTTTTCTGTGGTCCACAATTGTCGGATGTATGAGATTGATGGCTCAACCCCACAGAGAGAAAGGATACAACACGTTCCTTTTTCTCAATGTGATCCTGCCCGTTATAATTAATTAAGCTAGCACTGGCTCAAATGCTTGCTTTAATAATATATATATATATATATTATTAAATAAATTAAAAATTTTTAATTTTTAAAATTTTAAAATTTTAAGGAAAAAAAATTAACATTGAAGAAAAAGGAAAAACGTTTTTTAAACCTTTCTCCTCTTGTTTTGGGGTTTAGCCTTTTTAAAAAAAAAAAAAATTTTTTTTTTAAAAAAAAACAAAAACCCGAAAAAAAAAAAATTGGTTTGGACCAACAAAAAAAAAAAGAAAAAACCACAATTTGGGAAAAAAATCTCTGCAAGTATAGAGAAATGTTATTGTGGACCACAGAAAAGATACACATGAACAATCTGCAAGTATAGAGAAATGTTTTTTGTGGACCACAGAAAAGATACACATGAACCCTATCTCTGGGAAAGGGAAAACCAGCTACAGAAATAATCATTATCCTGTGCCCAGCCAAGTGGCATACCATCTCTCAACAAGTTTTCATTCCTTGGTGTTCTTCTTCTTCTGCTGCATTCGTCCGGGGGGTTGTTTTTGAAGCAATTGCATTGTACCTGTTTTTCACCTTTCGGCCAACCTATCCAAAATTCTTCCCGGGATTTGTTCACCGGTTAAATTCCCCCGGGGGTTTCATAGGGGATTTGACTCTCACTGTTGTGGTGTTATCCCCATCCCACTGGGTCATTTAGAACAGACATTTCCCGTCAGTCCTAAAGTGAAGGCAGGGGCAGACCTGCCCTCCAAGGAGGCTTCCATAATTGCAGAGCAGACACATAGTGCTCTGGTACTGGGCTCACCCAAGGAATCGCCATGTACTGCACATGGCTGCTTAGCCTCACTATCATATATTGGGCCTTCTGTTCACCACAGGCTGTTCCTCCGGAAACCAGAAGAATGTTATCTATTGATGACATCCACACAGTGAGCTTTCGATTTGGATTTTCCCACATAATGGATTTGCTATCCAAGAAATATTCCATTTTAATGCCACTAGGACTCTGGATCAACTCTGTTAATGTCTTTCCATGACTCTTATTCTATATTATTTATTTGAGCTCCGAAAGTTGTGATTCGATTCCAGGCCGTGTCCTTCAGTTCACGAGTGAATTTTGTCAAGACTCCTGTGGTCGTCGCTCGAGTTACAGAGTTCGTGCTTTGTGTGACGCTTTTCCACACTGCGGAAAGAGCCCAAGCCATATGGGATAAAACCCGGTTCAATGAAGTCGACCCTGTCGACTTTCAAGCGACTTTTAAAGTGACTCTTATTCTATGTCTTTGTCTAACAATGTTTTCTCTGTGTGTACGTATAATAAACTTAGACAGCAAGTGCCCAGGGTATCTTCTTTTGTGGATATTCCCAGACCATACCCAATCACTGAAAATTGCTACTTTTTGTTCTAGTAATATCTACACAAGAAGTTGTTACTTGCTGTTGTTCTAGTAATATCTACACAAGAAGTTGTTACTTGCTGTTGTTCTAGTAATATCTACACAAGAAGTTGTTACTTGCTGTTGTTCTAGTAATATCTACACAAGAAGTTGTTACTTGCTGTTGTTCTAGTAATATCTACACAAGAAGCATTGTTACTTGCTGTTGTTCTAGTAATATCTACACAAGAAGTTGTTACTTGCTGTTGTTCTAGTAATATCTACACAAGAAGTCATTGTTACTTGCTGTTGTTCTAGTAATATCTACACAAGAAGCATTGTTACTTGCTGTTGTTCTAGTAATATCTACACAAGAAGTTGTTACTTGCTGTTGTTCTAGTAATATCTACACAAGAAGTTGTTACTTGCTGTTGTTCTAGTAATATCTACACAAGAAGTTGTTACTTGCTGTTGTTCTAGTAATATCTACACAAGAAGTTGTTACTTGCTGTTGTTCTAGTAATATCTACACAAGAAGTTGTTACTTGCTGTTGTTCTAGTAATATCTACACAAGAAGTTGTTACTTGCTGTTGTTCTAGTAATATCTACACAAGAAGTCTTGTTACTTGCTGTTGTTCTAGTAATATCTACACAAGAAGTTGTTACTTGCTGTTGTTCTAGTAATATCTACACAAGAAGTTGTTACTTGCTGTTGTTCTAGTAATATCTACACAAGAAGTTGTTACTTGCTGTTGTTCTAGTAATATCTACACAAGAAGTTGTTACTTGCTGTTGTTCTAGTAATATCTACACAAGAAGTTGTTACTTGCTGTTGTTCTAGTAATATCTACACAAGAAGTTGTTACTTGCTGTTGTTCTAGTAATATCTACACAAGAAGTCATTGTTACTTGCTGTTGTTCTAGTAATATCTACACAAGAAGTTGTTACTTGCTGTTGTTCTAGTAATATCTACACAAGAAGTATTGTTACTTGCTGTTGTTCTAGTAATATCTACACAAGAAGTTGTTACTTGCTGTTGTTCTAGTAATATCTACACAAGAAGTTGTTACTTGCTGTTGTTCTAGTAATATCTACACAAGAAGTTGTTACTTGCTGTTGTTCTAGTAATATCTACACAAGAAGCCTTGTTACTTGCTGTTGTTCTAGTAATATCTACACAAGAAGTTGTTACTTGCTGTTGTTCTAGTAATATCTACACAAGAAGTTGTTACTTGCTGTTGTTCTAGTAATATCTACACAAGAAGTCATTGTTACTTGCTGTTGTTCTAGTAATATCTACACAAGAAGTGTGTGCATTGACTGTTCTAATAATATCTACACAACTCATTGCTCATAAGCTGCTGTTCTAGTTTTTCTTCTTCTGCGATCAACGTTTGCTATGCACGTGTAAAGCATCAGGTTGTAGTGCACAAATGTCCACTTTCTAGTCCGTGCCACATAGACCAACATCTTCCAACTTCAACGACTGAGGTTTCTTTTTAGATTCTTTCTCCCATAGCAGACTGTATTCCCTGGGTTTGACGGCTTTTCTAGTAATATTTATAGTTTCATTCCTCACTGGCTGTTGTTCTAGTAATATCTACACATAACGTCCAGCTTTTTTTAATGTAAACCTGAGAGCTCAGTGCAACTCAAAGTTTGCTTTGCGCTAACACCTGAAAAAAAATCTAAGACACAGTTAAATATGCAACAATAGTTCCATTACCTTCAAGATCTCGACATGACACAGGATGTTCACTGCTGTCTAGAACTTTCTCACCCAAAAAATCTCTTTCTGGGACACATAAGAAGAAATTATCAGTACAGATGACACTGTGATAAAAGAAACGAGAGCATCTAAATAAAATATTCATTTATCGACAAAAGAAGGGCATTTTTTGAATGAACAGAACTGACTACCACAATTCATACTGCAGTGATCTGGTAAATGTGACGTTCTTAGAATTTGAGGCTACAGGATGTTTGTTCTTAAAGTTCGCTCGCTTTGAATTTGGCATAGTCCGCACACGACTGACTTTTGCATGTTGATTAGCTTTCCATATTTCCAGTGTCCCTCGCCTTCAGGCAAACCCACTCAGACTTCTGAGGTGTGTGTAATTTACGTCCCCAAGTCAAGGGCGAAGACGATAGTTTTTTGATATTGTGCCTCAAACAAGGCACAATAACTACAACCCATGGTGGTAGTAAATGTGACTGATCAGACCACCAATTTCCATGGTAAACATTTGTGGACAATGGATGCATGTGAACACATGGTCTTTCCACCAGAATCATCTGACATCTTACACACTCAATATGTAACATATCTGGAATCATATTTATCCTCCTGAAATGCGATCAGCAATATTTATGCTTGTATCAATCATGTTAGTTTTATGCACATCTTTGTACCACATGCGAGGCCAGCCCTGAGATCTTTTACCTGGGTTAATTCATCAATTATTTTTGTTGTTTGCTAATGAAGGCTTGTCGCCATAACATACTTTGTTTTCCGGGATTGTGAAAAGTTGCCTTATACTTTGTATTTTACATTGTTCCCATATGGGGTCTCCATGGCCAAGGGTTCACCCATATGGGGTATTCAGGGCCCAAACCACTGGCTCGCGATCCGAAAGTTGGGGGTTCGATTGCCAACTCCGTCATCCATCGGTTCATGAAAAGAGCTTTCTCTGAGATTCCGGGGGGGGGGGGGGGGGGGGGGTTGTCGCTGGAGCTACGGAGTTAGTGCTTTGTGAAAACGCTTTCAGTAAGCGCCCTGGGAAAAGAGACTGAGCTAGTGGGGATAAACCTGGTACAATTGAGTCGATCCTCTCACCTTTACATCTCTTTCTTAAAATCTTTTCTTTTAGTTTTAGTCTTAACCCTTTTTTTTTTAAAGTTTATGTTTAAATTTGCACAGTAGCCGCAGTTTTAACTTTAACCCATTTAACGTCTATTCTTAGAGGGTTTTCCCTCGTGCCGATACTGGAAATGAAAAAAAAGTATTATACGGATCACCCCGCGATTATTCACCGTGTCTCCAGAAATCGCTTTGTATAGACCATGCATTCTTCAGCGTCATTCATTCATTCAAATCTCATGTGACCAGAACACACATCATCCTGGTATTCCAGGAAAAGGGGGTTTGTTTAAATTTCCATGCACACGTTTGGTTGAAATCATAGCGACCTTTATATAATAAGAATATATTTCAAAAATACCGTATTAATTGTTTGCCGTTGTTTATAGAAAATCTCAATTATAGATGTTTTTTTGAATTTACATACAATTTTAAATGTTTCTGGAAAGTTTCATCGCTGACGCTGCTTAAATTGTGGATGAACAAAAAACATTTCTGCGTAGACTGCCTTTGTAAATGGGAACCCATGGCCAGGGGCCATGGTGACTGCGCATGCGCATATCGATTGGAAAGGCATGTACACTTTCACTCGTACACTCAAACGTGCAATTTGAACTACTAAAGTTAAAGAGAACACAAGTTTAAAAGATTAATAGTAATTTATTTGTGTACTTGTACTATTATTTAATCATTTAACATGCGGAACATATTTTTGAAGTCAGTTTTCATAATCCGCCTACGACCGTTGGTTGAGGAAACCTCACCGCAGAGAAAAATGGAAATGCCAAATGGACATACTGAACCGCAATTAATTTGTTTTCTGCCCTTTCAAAAGAAAACCATCAATTGTAGATGATTTCCAATTTTGCATCCAATTGTTAAATTTTTATGAAATGTTAAGACCAGAGTGCCTTTGTGAAGGGAACACAAATTGGTGGCCCGGGGTTTGACTATATTACAAATCTTTGTGGAGTAAATTTCTGTATTCTTGTTAGCATAGTTTGTAAGTATCCCACCCTCACGCAGGAGACCGGAGTTCTATTCCCCGCTGGTATTTCTTTTTTTTTTCAGAAATTTTTTATGCTATAATAAAATCGATGGATCCAATAGATGTCTTTGTTTAATGTAAATTTTAATTGCATATAAAATATCGCTCCTGAATCAGCATGGTTTTTTCGCTAAACTGCTCGAATTGTGGTTGAAAAAAAGACTTTCTGCAAGATGTGACGTTGTGAATTGAAACCCATAGGTCATGGCGGCCGCGCATATCATCGGACTACACTTTTGTAGCACTCAAAACGTGCATTTGAACTACTAAACCAAATTGAATACAATTTTAAAGATTAATATAATTTATTAGTATCTTCTTCTTCTTCAAATTCCGAGCCATTGAGGTTCTTTGCTGCAAATACAATCTGTCTCCATTCGTCTCTCTGGTGGGCCTTCTCTTTCCAGTCGTTGATTCCAAGTGCTTGTAGGGCTGATGTATATTTTTCTCTCCACCGCCTTTTTGGTCTACCTCGGGTCTACGGGATTTTTTTCCCGAGTGTAAGCAGTTTTGTTTCCTATTATCTTCCATTCTTTTTATATTCCCCCCAAACCCCTTGTGTTCCTTAAAAAAATTAAAGGCCCCCCCTTCCCCTTTTTTATTAACCAAAAATGGAAAATTTTTTAAAGGGCGGGGACCCTTTTAAACAAATCAAAATTTTTTTAA
>JACEFZ010013075.1:0-18475 GCA_014155875.1 Cepaea nemoralis
ACGAATGGATGATCCACACTAAGTGTTGCTATAAAACGCTAGACACACAAGCCAAGTATACGGAGACGGTGATCATAAAGAAATACACCACAGTAACATTCACAAGCTTGTGTGAAACGACCACAGTGCACGTAATAATATATATATATATATATATATATATATATATATATATATATATATATATATATATATATATATATATATATATATATATATATAACTGACACAGACCACTAGACAGGAGATATGACGAAAGATCACAATAATAACATATATCCGAACACAACAAATATCATATGTAAATATAAAGAAAAGAAAGAAAGAAAACAAAATATATCCTCAAAATATACACAGATCTGACGTTAGACCCCAAAAGGCACGGTATATTATCCGGGACCGACACTGCGCCACCGCAGAAGCAAACAAACCGACCTTTCGATTTAATTCCCAGAAAATATATGGTGCACCTAAGACAATTCCTGTTTGCTCCGTCTCACGACCTTCGTGAACCAACACAAAAATCTCCTACTCCTGACAAACACTGGACCACATACAAATAATTCCGTAACAACCGAAAACAATATTTATAAGACGATGAGCAGCAAACAAAATGTCCAACTGGTTGGCCGACAAATATGTGCCTATTAATCCGTCGCCACAAGTTCGTGTTTAATAATTTTTCACAATATGCTGGAAATGTATATTGGTAAATGTTCCGAAATGTCTACGACGCTAGATTCCCAAAAACGACTGATTGATTTGTTGAGTGGTTACTGAATTTCACGTGGTGATCATAAATTCCAACTGTCGACAAAAGTTGAAGATGATAGTGATTATCCAAAATGTTCTGTCTCGACAGTCCGTAACGGTATTCTACCTTGGTTGTGGAGATGGTCTGTAGTTGTATCAATTATGTGATAGACTCACGTTTAAAGACAAAGTTCAACACAAAAAATTGAAGCAAATGTCCAGCTCTTTAACATTGTACCGTCAGTTCTTTTTGGCAACTGTATGCACCCTTGTTTGCGGTGATGACACTTCGTTGTAAAATGTCTGCTCATAACAGATTAATGGTCACAAAGAGATTCACAAAAACGAACATAAAGTCTGGTTTTCGTTCACAAACACCTTGTTTATCCAGTTCTCCTCTGGAAAATTTTAGTAAATTTCCACCGCATCGGCCTTGACATTGCCGGACACCTCAAGTCAGTACCTCAGTACTCTTTGTCACCTTGAGCGGAAAAATCCTTAGTAAACACTTTCCACACAGCCTTCTCAGCCCCAACCCGGCTGCTCTCCTAACTCCGTGGAAAATCGCACTTTAGACCATTAACCCGCCCCAACTCTGGCTGCGGTGGGGTACTGTTACTACCCCTTTCGGTCACCTGTCCTCGTAAACAGCGCTGACCCGATTTTTCCGTGGAGACTCACAATTTCCGCTGTCCTCCCCCGTCGTGTTACCTGTGGTGAAATTCTTCACCTGTCGACCTGCGACAACACCGTGTGTCGCCTCAGCACACACACACACAAAAAGTCTCACCACGCACAGGACTTCGCAACGAAATTGCTCACTGTCTGTTATCTTTGATTTTCAATCCTGTCTTCGTCACACCCACACACACCTGTCAGGGTATCGTCCAGCTAGTATCTTGGCGCCGACTTTTCTGTGCCGCTGTTTTCTCAACGCGCGCTGACAGTTTTTTTATGTGCCGTGGTGTCCTTTCGTGAACTGTCTGCTAGCTTTAGCAATACCGCCTGGTATCAAATATACCTGTCCTGACCTTCACTTGAACTGTCTGTATTACTTCTCGGACACTTTTGGCCTTGACCGTCTACTGAAAATGGTGTTTATTCTTTGTGCCATAATTGTCGTCCGACAAATGCCTCTGATCTTAGTATACTCTCTAATCGACAAGTTCACAGATAAATAGAATGACAACAATGTCTATATTGTTCTTGACCTGACGAAGCCTCCCAGATAATACAATATTACACCGTTTTCCTTGACCGAATGTAGCTGTCAGAAAATCTTTACTAAGCGACGAGCTCTCAGATAATACACTGGGTTTCTTGAACGGGCGAGCCATCCAGATAATATCACGAAGTTCTTGATGATAAGTGCGTTGTATGGTCGTTGTCTAGGTAACGATGCTTCTGGTGTGTCAATTGAGCTATCTAACTGTCTCACAATGCAACCCACCCCAGTAATACACATCCATCAGTCGTTAAACAAGATTGAGTTGGCGCACATAATCCTTTAATACAGAAAGAACACGGACAAACAGAACATCCTTATATATCCAGAAACAATATAATCCATAGAATATAAATATCCTCCTCACAACTTAACCAGCACACATCACTGTCTTCTCACGGCCTGCTGAATCTCAAATTCACAAGACAGGTAATCCAGCTCCTATCCACAGCTGGACCTCACACAATACACCCACACAATGGGTCTAGTCTCCACTAACTATCCAACCCACTCTGGGTTCAGGCCTCTATTAACTATCCAACCCCCACTGGGTTTTAGGTCTGCCTTCACAACTGGGAGCACAACACAACAAAAGATCTGACCCGCAACCAGTCCAAGCTCCCACGTATTAGCCCACCGATCCGCTCGGCGCTAAAACATCAACTGTCCAGAAGTCCCCTGACTTCACACGAACCGAACCTCAGTCGGTCTCAGCCTCCACTGCCCAGTCAAAGTTTTCCACTGTCTTTTAACCCTGCTGTGTAGCCCCTCCCTGGGCTCCCCACAACATTACACCCCAGCCTAAAACTGTCTCTCTCCCCATCCACCCTGGGGGTCTGCTCACACCCGCACCCTTATTTCTCAGGTTGATTGTTTTTCTCGTAGCCAGGTCACTCACCTTACTGTCTCCAACTTTCATCTATTATTTCTCATGCCCGGTCACTTGTTTATGTACTAGCACAGTCATTCTCCTTAATGTCAATGGCCCAGGCATATGTCACTATGTATGATGCTGCCGTTGGGGTTTAAATACTTTACATTTTCTAAGCGATGACGTAACTGGATGAAGGGGTCTGCTCCGTTATTTTGTGTCTTTCAATCACGTATATTTCCCCGTAAATTTCCAATCTTAACCGGTACTCACTGTATGATACGAGAAGTACTGATTTGAATAATGAATAGCCGCAGTGGTAGGGATTGATCTCTGACAACACTCTTGGTAAACTGGCTTGCAAACTACTACGCCACAATTATATGTCAGTTTAGAGGTGGAAATACAATTCCAACACTTTATCAGTCGCTATATACTGGACCAGATCTGTATTGAAGGAGTTACGAATTCAACTCGTATTCCCGCATACGCGTTGGAAACACAGCTGCGGGCGATTTGGAAGCAGACCGCCTTGCGTTGTTTCATACAATGATATGGATGCCGGTCGTTCAGAAAGTTATGGTAAACTACTGAACGTAAAATCATCCCAGGAATCATAAACAGCCAAGAAATGCTGGAGTTGACTGCTTCGTCCTGTAAAAGATATGCAAGTAACTTTATATACGCGCTGGCTGGGATCTAAGTTTATTTTAATTCCGAAAGAAAACGTTTGTTGACATAATTTCCTAGGATTTCAAAGCAAACACATCCAATGCCACTCAAGATGTGATATGGGAATAAAAACAACACGCAATATGAATGAGAAACCTTGCGGTCATATTTTGTATTTTTATTCTGATTTTCGGAAAATAACTCGACAGCAGCAAGCATTTTTATTTTTAATCGGTACTAAGATGTATTGTCTTGAGATGTGATTATGATAATAGAATAATTTGTTATGGTTTGTCCATAAAATGGCAATCGGATTGTGCTGGTTTTGGTGGCTTTCTCATTAATTTAATGATTCTTTTCTTTTGGTGGTGTGTGACTGATACATTGTTATGTTGCTCTTCTGTTGCACCTTTCATAGCTATTTAATTAGCTCCTTCTTTTCCAGGCACTCCACTGTGACAGAGCATCAGCTGTAGGGCGACCTTAAGCTGGCTGCCTAGTTGAGATAGCTTTGTTTTTTTGTTTTTTGATTTGTTTGTTTTTTGTTTTGTTTTTCTTTGTTCGCATATCCTTTACAGGACATCGCTGTCAACATCGGCATCTTTCAGCTGATTGTTGATTTCTTGACAAGATTACGCTCAGTAGTTTGCCATTGCTTTCTAAGCGACCGGCTCACATACCCTTAAGTTACCGACTCGGAGAGAACCGATACCAATTTTCGCGCACGCCACGTTACTCACGAAAGTATGAGGGATTACGGAGAAAGTCGTATAACCCCTAGACCAGGGAGACCGGCTAGTTGAGATAGTAGGTTCCATAATAATGGCAGTCTTTCTAACAGGAGTACATCAAGTTGTGATTTTGCGTCTCAGCAGCAGCTAAAGGCTGTGTACCATGATTGGCACCTAGTAATTTCTCTGTGGGGATCTTGATTACTTGAATGTCTGCACCATAGTTATGGTAATACTTTCCTGTTAGTATTCTGACCAGATCTCTGGTATTTAGCGTATTGTATATACACTCCTAATTCTACTTTTCTAATAACTTATGTGCTAGCCCGCCGTCTGTGTAGACTTGGGTTCAGTGGACATCTGGGTATTCTTCATCAAGAAATCTCAGAGTAGCTGTTCTGCGTTATACACTGTTTTGTTCTTCCTTGTCGAATGTTCGTATATCTTTTGTCTGTTATTTTACTACTAGTCTATGTTCTTCTTTTCAGGAAGATCGTTCTGTGGTAGTTTATAGGGTGGTCAGTAGTTCATATGTTTGTCTAGGAGTCTTTTGGCTTAGTGAAAAAAACTTCTTCTTTTCAATCGCCCTATTGCAGCGTTTGTGTGTGTGTGTGTGTGTTTTTTTTGCGGCCTTGTGGGAGCTCGTGTACACCTCCGAGGAGAAAATATATCACCATGGTCTGGCAAGAATGCGACAGCGAGGGGTGACGAGGTGATCTGGCCGATGCTCGACGATCAGAGGAAAGGCGAGACGGACATATAATCAGATTGCTACTGGTACTATTGGTGTTGGAACTCTTCGCTGGCCGCTGAGGATGGGGACGGAGCGCTTATGGGAATGCCCGGAATGCTGTGATGTCGGTTCCTAGATCAATCAATCAATCAATCAATCAATCATTGCAGCGTTTTGATATATGTTATTCATTGGGTGGTCCTGCATACTGAAGAACTTTTGTGATTTTATTAGCATTTTCGTATTTCTGCGCTCACTTAGTGCTTGTATCCTCACCATATTCTCCATCCTCAATACAGTGGTTGATTTCACCCCTCCCGTGGTGACTCTAAATGCTTGATTTTGCACTTTGTCCATCTCTTCTTTGATGCTGAACACCACGCAATTGACCCGTTTTCCTGGTGTGGTCGTATGCTTTGTTGATAAACTTTGCTAATTATTCTCCCACTCTCTCCCCGTGTGATTGCAGTTTTCTCTGGACGACTATCTTCCTCCTGGCATGTGTTGCTGCTTTGTTGATGTGCTTTCTCCATGCCAACCTGTCATAGAATTTGACTCTGGAGTATGTTAGTTCTTTATATTTATTAGGGTTATTCCATTTATCTGAATGAAGCTTGCCTTTTGTTTTGGGGAGAGGGTGAAGATAGTGGTCATGCACTTGTCAGTGCTTATGCTGACACATCATCTATTTTTTCTATGCTAGGCTAATAGGTGTGTAGATGGCACAATGGGACTTTCTTTCGTTGGTTTGTAGAACCTTGCCTAAGGCCCAACAATTATTGAAGACACCCAAGTACAGACCATTTGGTTAGGTGTTTGGGTATTAGAGTGGTTGTTTGCTTGGTTGGTTGGTCACTTGGGTGTTTGATGCTTGGTTCGTTAATTCGTTGCTTCGGTCATTGAATGCTTGGTTGGGTGGTTAGTTGCTTGAATGATTAGATGCTTGATTGGTTGGGTGATACATTCTCTGGAATACTGAGACGTAACTTTGAAGTACAATGTATTGGCGTTCAGATCACTTGGGCCCTAAAAAAAAGACATAGACCTGTCCCATTGTGCTCTAGCGACGACCCACAGGAGTCTTCGAAAAATTTCACTCGTGAGACCGAAGGACGCGGCCCGGAATCGAACCTACAACCCACAAGACATTACATAACCAGGTGGTGTCTCAGCATAGCACGCGCTGACTGGATGCGATTTAATGTTTCCTCCACGGAATTTAGATATTTCACTGGTAACAAGTTCCATGCCAAAAAAGTAGGTTTGGACCATACAAAATAGATGGTGGAAAATGGGAAGAAAGGGTGTGTCACCGTTATGACTTAAAAGTTGTTAATACGGTAGCAGACATGTTGTATTATATATCAAATTACCCCCGGGAAGGTTAACCCGGTCAACAAATGCCCGCAGAAGTCGGATGTGTCGGCCTAACGGCGCAAGAACGCAGCTCTGCTGTAAACAGGCACAACACAGTCACGTCCGGAAAAAAAAAATCCGGATGAACGAAGAAGAATATATAAAATTACAGGAGGTTGCTAAGGGAAAACTAGTGCATGTATATTTTAAGTGAGACAACATTTCGGCGATATATAAGCCAATGGCAGATACATTGAAGTTGCGTAAGACGATTAATCGTCCCATGGCACTTAATCAGTTATCAGACTCCAACCCAATACATTTAGGGAAGAATAAGAGAGAACATTCAAACTCCAACCCAATACACTTAGGGTAGAATAAGATAGAAAATTCAAACTCCCAACAACACCAAACTGCAGGCAAGGACCAGAATATAACACAGGCAGTTACCTTCACACCGCCAACGATAAACAAGAGAAACACAATCACACAGGCGCGCGAACAAACTGAAATCCTCACACTGAAGACACTTCACAGAAAACAATACCCGCACAACTTCCCAGTATGGGTTTTATCCATTCTTACATATATCATATGGTACGTATGTATAATTTTACTTTATTTTCACTCAGTATCCATAACCACTGCCGTTTTCCCTCCACGGGATGCAGGAATTTCATTGTCTGTAGACTCCAACCTCATAGGTAGTTATACAACCCCGTACTGCAATAAACGGCAGGCAAAGACCAGATGGTAGCCTAGGCAGCTACCTTCAAACCGCCAACGAATAAATGAGACAAACAAAACACACAGGCACGAGAATACACCTGTTATTCTCATTTCTCACACTGAAAGTGCTTTACAGAAAACAATAGCCTCACAACTTCCTTCTCCCCCCCCCCCCCCCCCCCATTTTTTCTTCCCCCCATTCCTTTTTATACCATCTGCATTGCTTGTATATATCATATTTCTTTATTTTCACACAGTATCCTTAACCGCTGCCGCGTTACATCAATTTAACGTAACCTGAATGCCCATTTACTTTCTTCTCTTCCCGGCAGTTGTACGTTATCTGACCATGCAAAAATAGCCAGGGGACAGAATATTTCTGCTTTATTCACGGAACTCTCTAATTTTGTCAGGAACCAGCGAAATGTCCTGGGCTGTTGCAGCGGGACAATGATATCACCCAGCTAATGATGTGAGTATTGATTCTTGTTGACGTACGTGCTTGTTGTGCACCTTTGTGTTCTGGTTGTGTATTCCAAATCTTTTATCACGCATGTGCTATAATTCTAATACTTTTTCAAACTTTCTTTCTATATTACTGATGATTATTTTGTTGTTATGCGAGTCGGTTCATTTATGTTGTGTGAGTGTCTGTGTTACTTCCTCTTCGCAATTATCATAATCATTGTTATTAATGTATGATTCTCTTTTAGTGATGGATATAGGATTAACATGAATAAACGTGATTTGTTGGGACACAGCAAAAGAAGGCAGCTGAATGTTTCGATTCGTCATTTTATTAGTAAAGACGTGAAGTAAAAACAGGACAATGCTAATAGCCATACAATAAGGAAATCTATTAAAATAAGCAAACCAAATTAATTACCTGTCTCAATCTATGAATCTGTCTGTCTGCCTGCCTGTCTGCCTGCTTGTCCGTCTGTTCTCTGATCCTCTCTCGGTATTTGGTATTATCTATCTGTCTTTCTGTTTGTCTATTTGTCTGAAGGAAAGACAGGCATATAATGTCAGATACCGAGAGGAGATTAGAGAACAGACTTAGTGATAGTCAGTCAGACGAATATAATATCATTGTTTCGCCTGCGCTTGGAATCTTTTTGCCTGCTCCTTTCCACTTTGTTTCGCATAATCCTAAAATGCTGATGTCATAGTATTTCATTGCCTTCACCGTATGCACTGTTTTCCCCCATTTCATACATAGTCCAAACATGACAGGGGCCAGTTCTGGTGATTTCCTTATGTTAAGGAAGATAAGCTGCGACCCAAACTCCTTACGTTTTGTTCTGCATAGTCCCATTCTTCTTCGAGCATCCTTTCCTCTTGGGTGACTTGGTTATTCTGTTTCTTTATCGTTCGACTTTTTCTTTGTTGAACGGATTTTGCAGTAACAGTTTGTAAAGAGCTGCAACAGATAGCAACAGATAGGGGTTGGGAGGAACATTGGCCTGAGTTAGTTGAGGGATTATGCTTCTTTTGGGTGACAGAAGGCAGAAAAAAAAGATGAATACGAAGAAGAGGAAGCAGCAGATGCAGAAGCAGGAATGAGAAAGGAGAACGGAGAAGTGAGGGGTGGAAGAAGAGGAGGATACGTAGGAAGAGAGGAGAAAGAGGAATAAGAAGTAGTACCTGCAAGCGGGTCCTCCTACTTTTTCATCCTTGTCTAAAAAGGTGTGACATCCGATACACTACTTTAATACCTGGAGGGTACATGGGGGGAGGGGGGATTGTAGCATCTGTTTCTTATTTTATCAGTTTCTATAAGGTCATTTTGAATAATAATTAAAAAAAGAAAAAAATTCCATAGACGGAGAAAAAAGCAAATTAGGCAGCCCTGAAAGAATCCGCTTGTTGATCAGAGAAGTTCGATGTTGATGATCAGGATTTCTTGGAAATGGTATGACGAGGAATAAATTTGAACATTTAGTGACAACTGGTGAGCATGATGGTAACAGCGAAACAGCGAGACAATAAGAATAAGTCTAGATTTTTAAATGTAAATGTCTAACACAGTGGTTCGCAACCGGTGGGGAATCCCCCCCCCCCCGCCCCCATAAGGGGGAAATTTTAAGGTTTCGGGGGGGGGGGGGGGGGTATGAAGGGAAAATTACTTCAAGATCGCGTTAATACAAGAGCCGATTACTTGATATTGTTTTTCCTTCCATACTTTACGGTTCTGTACTTCTTGCGCTTTTGAAATTCATTTTATAACGTAAGTAGACCCTCAAATCACGTTTTATGTAGATATCTAGACGTGTCATAGTCTGTGTTATTAAATTTAGCTTCCATGTTTATGTATACTGTGTAAAAAAAATGGGGGGGGGGGGGGAATTTATAGAGAAGAAATACGAAAAGGGGAGGGGATGACATTCTGAACAAATGGTGAAGGGGTGCAAGGGCCAAAAATAAAAAAAAGGTTGAGAACCACTGGTCTAACACTTTTACCTGACAGCCCTATGGCCATGTGTTTGTATCCTGTCGGGTTATGTCTTTTAAATTGTCCCTATCTTACAGGTCGACCCAAATTAAAATGGGCACCAGGATATGTGCCGGGAAGTAAAGGCGTGTTTTACTCGGTGTTGTTTTGTTTCCTATTGTTTGTTCGTCCGTTATTAATTTTAGTGTAGGGACTGATTTTTATATGTGGATTAGCTTTCCCTGTTACCAGTGTTCCTCGCCATCAGGAGAACCCACTCTGACTTCTGAGGTGCTTGTACTTTATGTCCCGAAGTCAAGGACGAGAAGTGTACCGTATAGTTCAACTCATGTGTGATACTTACCACGTCAGATATCGCGTGCAGTTTGTTTAAGAGACCAATTCAATAGCTGTGTCTAAACTGACAAACCCGGCAAAAAAATATCGATTCGATTCTACCATTACCCGTACCCGCTCAACCTCAAGGAGAAGTTATAATTAGGGTCCATCACCGGCTCAAATTGATAGTCCTGTGATTAAGTCAGTCACAAAAGTAGCTGCCCACGCTTTTACCCTCACAGGCTTTTTAATCCAAAGGTGATTATTTTCCATATTGGGTAATGGCTAATTGCTTAACAGAGGCTTCTTACCTACTGACGGTTATATCACAGATTTTTAAGGTATTTTATAGCGATAGCTGCCACACCAACAAACTCGCCTCCTCTCAATGACAAGAGCCCTTGTTGACCCACAGCCTCTTACTCAAACTAATAGTGGCAAAGCTCTAAATCAAGAGGTCACTGCATCAGTCACCACCAGGTGGAGCGCCTTGTAGTAAGACAGCCACCTACCCTAAGTATTCAGACATTCATGCCCTTCTACTTGCCCAAAATATGTCATTTTCCTCAATTTTAATTGCCTTAATAACAAATCTTCTGAATTCTTTACGTTCGTTTTGTATATATCTATGTTATGTTTCATTTAATGAAGAAATAATAACCACGCAAATTTACTACATTAACTTAGCGAGAAGAAATTCTTATTGATTTGGACGCAGAGTACCTAGTCCTCTCACTTTTCAATACCCCTAATCTATCTTTCCGCTCAACCAATTCAAATATGTGCCTTTGTTAAGCACATCGCTTCTCGTCTGTCTCAAATTTCCCGAAGTTGCCGCTCCAACACCTTTCGCATTATCAATGACCAACTTCGATTTCTCTCTAGCCAACACAGTTATAGCGCCTCAGTAGCCAAGAATGCGGAGTCTGTTCTGTATCTTTGGTGCAAGTAGTTTATTTAGTGTTTGTCGTCATGTCTGACAGTTCAGATTGAAGTTTACCAAACCTGCTGCCTTGGATATAGACTGAAGATAGTCAAAGGTGAACAAGTTAGTTGCATATTCTTTACAGAAGGTCAGGTCAAACCCAGCATTGTTGGACTGTTTGTGATGTCTTGCAACGACCGACATTCATACCGTTGCATGGAACAAACGCAAAACATGCACTGCTGCCTTGTATGTAGACTGGGAACAGGCTTGGGCTAGAAAATCTTTAGTAACAAACCAAAATCTATTGCCTTGGATGTAGACTGGGGATAGCTTTGGGCTAGAAGATCTTTAGTAACTAAACAACATCCCTCGCGATAGATTGTAGAAGCGTCAACAGAGAGAACAAACTGAAGTATCTGGGAATCACATTTGACAGGAGCCTGTCCCTCAAGGACCGGTGGAGACGGTTGTGACAAGGTCTCAAAAGGGACTCAATGCACTTAAAACTATGACTGCAATGGACACGGAGCAGAGAATGCTTTTCACACTATACCAGCACTTGATCCTCTCAGTGATTGATTATGGACTAGGGCTGCTCACTGTCTCAAAGAGTCAGCTGGTGAAATTAGAGCGCATACAGAACGAAGCTGTCCGGGTCATTCTGGGATGCACCAGAGACACCCCAGTAGTGTGTATGTGTTACATCCTTGGTCTGCCGACTGTTGCTGGTAGGCTTATGGTGATGCAGGCGAAGGCATACCTCAGAGTAGCTGCAGACACAGATCACCCGTTGCATGAGGCGCTGGACACCGTTAAGGGCCAGCGACTGATAAGAGGGAAATAATGGATGGCTCAGCCGGAGTATACGATCAGACAGGTGTGCCTCTTAGAGAACATTAGGCGAGGAGAGGAGTGGGTCAGAGTGCCAGCGGAGCAGTCAGACCTGTGCAGAGTTATAATCACATTGAGCCGGGAGTGCAGGGAGTGGCCAGCAGGGGCTACAGAAGTGGAAATCCAGCAACTAATTCAGGATAATGCTCGCTCGGGTGATGTGATTATCTACACAGATGGGTCGGTGTTGAGAGGTAGGAGAAGTGCATGGGGGTTCTTATCAAAAGCTAATGGTCGACGTTTGGTGCAGGAGAGCTTGGCATATGATACCACAACATTTAGCTTAAGAATGGAGGTGGAGACGGTCAGTGCAGCTTTCCGTTGGATGGAGAATACGACACACACACACACACACACACACACACACACACGCACACACACACACGCACACACACACACACACACACACACACAGAGATCGTGATTGTAACTGACTCAGAAAGCATGCTGAGGAAAGTGAGGACAGGCAAGCTTCGGGCAGAGTGGCTTGCTTCGCTTCGGAAGTCACGGGTGGCAAGCATCGCCTGGATCTTTTCTCCGGGGCTTGCCTGTGTGCTGGGGAATGAACAGGCGGACAGATTGGCTGGCGCTGCAAAACTTGGTGGAGTATTGATGCATGACAAGGCAGACGTGGTTGCAGCGTTATGGGAGCACGTGTACACCTTGGAGGAGTAAATGGATCACCATGGTCTGGCAAAAATGAGACAGCGAGGAGGCGACGAGGGGATCTGGCCGACGCTCGACGCTCAGAGGAAAGGCGAGACGGACATATAATCAGATTGCTACTGGTACTATTGGTGTTGGAACTCTTCGCTGGCTGCTGAGGATGGGGATGGAGCGCTTATGGGAATTCCCCGAATGCTGTGATGTCGGTTCCTAAATCAATCAATCAATCCATCAATCTATTACCTTGTATGTAAACTGGGGACAGGCTTGGGCTAGAAAATCTTTAGTAACTAAACAACATCTATTGTCTTGGATGTACTGGGATAGCCTTGGCTAGAAAATCTTTAGTAACTAAACAAAATCTATTGCCTTGTATGTAGACTGGGGACAGGCTTGGGCTAGAAAATCTTTAGTAATTAAACAAAATCTATTGCCTTGTAGGTAGACTGGGGACAGGCTTGGGCTAGAAGATCTTTAGTAATTAAACACACTATATTGCCTTGTATGTAGACTGGGAACAGTCAAAGGCTATGCCAATAAAACCCGAAGAAACGACACAAAATCTGCTGCATCACATGTAGACTGGAGACAGTCAGAGACTAGGGAAAGCAAAGTGAAACAAGAAAAAGAAAAAAATAATCGCTTGTCGAAATCGGATGTATTGAACCAAGTCTTGACCAAACAGTGCAACGCAGCAATGATGTCGTCAAATAGTCAATGCAAATGGGGATAAAACACAAATTACTGATCAAACACATCGGACACTTAACATACTTCAGCGGCAGCTAAACATGTGATGCGGGAGTTTCCAATATAAATAAAACAGAGTAAAGTATATTGGCATATACGTGCTCCGTTAGAGAACCCACTTTATCGAGATGTCATCATGCTTAATGTGTCTGGAGCTTTCTTGGCAGTACTCAGATTGCCGTATGAGGGTAAACACAGAAGAAGTTGAATGACATTTCAACTATTTCAAAATTTACTCAATTTTTCTTAATGTTTGTGTAGATACTATGTCCTCAGTAGCTATTTCTGTGTACGTATTTATTTCTGGGTCACTTATAGAGATATCCGCGTGCATAGGGTTGCCAGAGGTGTCGGTTTTCAGGGACAGTCCGGTTCTTTGTTAAGGAAGTAATTCAGCGTCTCCGGGTCGGCCTCTACTACGATACAAAGATGTATGTAAGAGGGCATGATTGATACAGGCATTGATAATGCACATTGGGAGCAAGTCGCAGCCGAACGTGTTGCATGGAGGTCAAATATCAGAAATGGAATGAAGACAAGGGAGAAAATTATTGCAGATATGTCACACACTGAGCGCGTGAGATGTAAGATGGTGCTTGATGGTGGAAATAACCATGTGTTCTCATACATCGATTGTGGGCGAATATGTACCACGCGAATTGGTATCAGCAGTCACATTCGCTACCGCCATGGGTTGTAGTTATTATGCCTTTTTGAAGCACAATGTAACAAATTATCATCTGTCAATACGGCAAGGTGCCAATGAACTCAGTGTCCCGAAATGTGCTTTCGGTACGCTCGCTTGTTCCGTTTTTGTTTCCGGTCAAATAAAACATTTAAATAAATCCAACCATTTCTAGACTTTCAGTTGGTAAAACTTATGAAAGTTAGTTACTAGTGAGGATCGCCATCATCCACCCATTACAGGTACAACAATGCCTCGATCTTCCAGTTAACGTCACCGACAGAGCTTTTTAATTTTAACAATTCAAATGTGACTAAGCTGCAAGATAGTTGTTCTCTAGGACTCTGAAGTCAGACAACTATCAGATGTAGCCTATGCAGGAAAGGGTGAGGAACATTAAGGTAGCAATTCGACGCTCTCTCTCTGTCAGTCAGTCAGTCAGTCTCAGTCAGTCAGTCAGTCAGTCAGTCAGTCAGTCAGTCAGTCAGTCAGTCAGTCAGTCAGTCAGTCAGTCAGTCAGTCAGTCAGTCAGTCAGTCAGTCAGTCAGTCAGTCAGTCAGTCAGTCAGTCAGTCAGTCAGTCAGTCAGTCAGTCAGTCAGTCAGTCAGTCAGTCAGTCAGTCAGTCAGTCAGTCAGTCAGTCAGTCAGTCAGTCAGTCAGTCAGTCAGTCAGTCAGTCAGTCAGTCAGTCAGTCAGTCAGTCAGTCAGTCAGTCAGTCAGTCAGTCAGTCAGTCAGTCAGTCAGTCAGTCAGTCAGTCAGTCAGTCAGTCAGTCAGTCAGTCAGTCAGTCAGTCAGTCAGTCAGTCAGTCAGTCAGTCAGTCAGTCAGTCAGTCAGTCAGTCAGTCAGTCAGTCAGTCAGTCAGTCAGTCAGTCAGTCAGTCAGTCAGTCAGTCAGTCAGTCAGTCAGTCAGTCAGTCAGTCAGTCAGTCAGTCAGTCAGTCAGTCAGTCAGTCAGTCAGTCAGTCAGTCAGTCAGTCAGTCAGTCAGTCAGTCAGTCAGTCAGTCAGTCAGTCAGTCAGTCAGTCAGTCAGTCAGTCAGTCAGTCAGTCAGTCAGTCAGTCAGTCAGTCAGTCAGTCAGTCAGTCAGTCAGTCAGTCAGTCAGTCAGTCAGTCAGTCAGTCAGTCAGTCAGTCAGTCAGTCAGTCAGTCAGTCAGTCAGTCAGTCAGTCAGTCAGTCAGTCAGTCAGTCAGTCAGTCAGTCAGTCAGTCAGTCAGTCAGTCAGTCAGTCAGTCAGTCAGTCAGTCAGTCAGTCAGTCAGTCAGTCAGTCAGTCGTCTGTCTGTCTGTCTGTCTGTCTGTCTGTCTGTCTGTCTGTCTGTCTGTCTGTCTGTCTGCCTGCCTGCCTGCCTGCCTGCCTGCCTGCCTGCCTGCCTGCCTGCCTGCCTGCCTGCCTGCCTGCCTGCCTGCCTGCCTGCCTGCCTGCCTGCCTGCCTGCCTGCCTGCCTGCCTGCCTGCCTGCCTGCCTGCCTGCCTGCCTGCCTGCCTGCCTGCCTGCCTGCCTGCCTGCCTGCCTGCCTGCCTGCCTGCCTGCCTGCCTGCCTGCCTGCCTGCCTGCCTGCCTGCCTGCCTGCCTGTCTGTCTGTCTGTCTGTCTGTCTGTCTGTCTGTCTGTCTGTCTGTCTGTCTGTCTGTCTGTCTGTCTGTCTGTCTGTCTGTCTGTCTGTCTGTCTGTCTGTCTGTCTGTCTGTCTGTCTGTCTGTCTGTCTGTCTGTCTGTCTGTCTGTCTGTCTGTCTGTCTGTCTGTCTGTCTGTCTGTCTGTCTGTCTGTCTGTCTGTCTGTCTGTCTGTCTGTCTGTCTGTCTGTCTGTCTGTCTGTCTGTCTGTCTGTCTGTCTGTCTGTCTGTCTGTCTGTCTGTCTGTCTGTCTGTCTGTCTGTCTGTCTGTCTGTCTGTCTGTCTGTCTGTCTGTCTGTCTGTCTGTCTGTCTGTCTGTCTGTCTGTCTGTCTGTCTGTCTGTCTGTCTGTCTGTCTGTCTGTCTGTCTGTCTGTCTGTCTGTCTGTCTGTCTGTCTGTCTGTCTGTCTGTCTGTCTCCCAGCCCCCCAAGAAAAAAATGTAGTTCTATTTTTTTTTTGGTTTTTGTTCGCTCGATTTGAACTCAAGCGTAGTCCATACAAGTACTACTACTTCTATAGTCCATTTATTTTTGTCTGCCCCAATATAAAATTGAATATCTCAGTAGCCAGCTGAGAGAAAATGATGAGATTTAGCATATAACCTTATCATGATGTCCACCCAACAAAAAAAGTTTTGTTCTGGAGATTGTACAGCAGATTTCAAAGTTTGTTTATATGCGGTATATAATTTACGGGGCAGAGATGAAGTGCACATTATTAGAAGTATTACATCTTCACGAGGAAACATGAGCGTTCAATAGTAAATGTTCACGTTTTTCACGGGATTGGCCTTACGAAAAGAGCCTTGAGAAGTGAAACGGGGAGTAGTCAGTGGTGTCGCAGTATCTTCAGAGGTGTGTCATTAATGTGGACCCTTTCATATAAGGCTTCACGTTTAGAAAGTACAAGGGAGGTAGAAATATCATCTGCGAGCAACCGCATTTAGGAGCCACGAGAAGCAGATACCTACGTGAAATAAGGGAAATGCGCAAATAATATTATGACATAGTGTATTTGGATGAAACCTGGATCAATGCGCACCACACAAGTGAAAAGGAATGGCACTCAGTCGACGGAAAGATAACGCGATATGTGCCCAGTAGTAAAGGATAGCGTTTCGTCATAGCCCATGCTGGTAGTACTCAAAATGGTTTACTACAGAATGCTGGACTCGTGTTCATATCAAAGCATACAGACAATAGGGATTATCATAATGAGATGAATGGCAATGTATTTAGCGATTGGCTCGAGAATACAGTGCTTCTATCCCTAGATAGACCGTCTTGTCTAATTATGGACAATGCATCATATCACAATGTAGTTGCCCAAGAAGACAAAATACCTATGGCATTGATGCATGACAAGACAGACGTGGTTGCGGCCGTGTGGGAGCACGTGTACACCTCGGAGGAGCAAATGGATCACCATAGTCTGGCAAGAATGAGGCAGCGAGGAGTGACCAGGGGATCTGGCCGAGGGTCTACGCTCAGAGGAAAGGCGAGACGGACATATAATCAGGTTGCTTCTGGAATTACTGGTGTTGGAACTCTTCGCTGGCTGCTGAGGATGGGGACGGAGCGCTTATGGTAATTACCCGAATTCTGTGATGTCGGTTTCTAAATCAATCAATCAATCAATCTATTCAAATTGTCTGACGTCAAGATACTAACTCAGACCGCGCTATTAAAAATTGATAAATGTTGCTGGAAAAAATGTGAGGACCATGTGTTGAAAGAGAAAGATGACTATTGGAGAAAGGATGGATTGAATTTTATGCAACCGATAGCAGTCATCAACCTACTGGAATCGTCCGACGCCGATTAAGGTCTGGGCAGATCGCAGACATTAATCCACATGCACACCTACTGGGATATTTTGCTCCACATATTCAGAAGAAATGCAGGCCCTAGACATTACAGCATCAGTACAATGTCAATGGCAACAGTTTGTATTCCCTAGTGATGAAGCCCTCAGCGGTGGCAAACAACTGGTACTGGAAAAACAAACAAACACACTAAACGCATTGAATACCAACAGAAGAGTATTATTGCGGTGGAAACTGACATATTGTGGCATAACAAGAAACGTGAGAGCAAACACGTTGTCAAATTAGGGGACAACACACGTGCATACGAATCAATCTATAAACTTCAATGAAAAGAGGACCAACATCTTGGTCGTTAAGAAGAAAGAACACTACAGAGACACAGACAACTATTTTCATAGTACAAAACGGGTAATCATGTTCCGTCTCTGAACAGTAAACAGCAGAGTAGACAATCTTTCACGAAGACTCAAAGCGGGTCTATCACCCATGTGTACGTGTGAACAAGCTACACAGACAGCTGAACAGATCCTTAAAAATGGACACATGATGACTAAAGTGCGGTATCATTTCTGGTCACTCCATACGCACATTAACGCACAGCTATTTGGAAGCTTTCACGAACTCAATATAAAAAGCTAAATGCATTCTAGTAACATGAATTTTTTTTTTTTTTTTTTTTAAATTCGCATATCCTATACAGGACATCGCTGTCAACAGCAGCATCTTTCAGCTGTCTGTTGATTTCTTGGCAAGATTACGCTTAGTAGGTTGCCATTGCTTTCTGAGCGGCCGGCTCAGTTATCCCGCAAGTCACCAGCGGGGCCGAACCGCTCCCAGTTCTCGCCCTGCTACGATACTCTGCGTGATAAACGGGATTACGGAGAGAAAGTGTTGTAACCCCTCGGCCATAGAGACCGGCAGTAACATGAATACCTGTGTACAATTATTAACCAGCAGCTGAAGAAACAAGAAGGAAATGAAAAATAAGGTAAGAAATATATTCCTTCTACTTTCCTGTCAATTTACACATTATTTACCCCGCGCGTCTGTAAATTCTGTCTTTACTAATATTACACATTGCACCCCTCTCGGGAGTCTCCGTGGTGAAGTGGCCAAGCCGTCTGACTCGGACTCCGAAGGTTGTATGTTCGATTCCTTCATTTCACGAGTGCATTTTGTCGGAGACTCCCGAGGGTCGTCGCAGGAGCTACGGAGTTCGTGCTTTGTGCGACGCTTTCTGCCCTGCGGAAAGAGACTGAGCCATATGGGAT
>JACEFZ010013076.1:0-10682 GCA_014155875.1 Cepaea nemoralis
AAGGAAAAGAAACTACAGACGATGAGACCCAAAAAAAAAGGGGAAAGAAAAAAAAAAAAGGAAAAAGGGAGAACATGGAGAGACAGAATAACCAAAGATAGAAAAAGGGGGAACAGGAAGAAGTAACTACAGACAGAGAGTTTCACAGGGAGAACCATGGGGGAAATAAAAGACAGAATACTACAGGGAAATGAGAACAGAAACAAAACAGAAAAAGGGAACGGGAAACAGAAACTAAAACAGATGAGACTACAGGAGAACATGGAGAAAGAAAACAAGGAGAACCTACAGGAGAACATGGGGAAAAAAATACCAAAAAGGGGGGCAGGAGAAAGGGGAAACAAAAAAAGGGTTTTCAGGGGAACATGGGGAGAAAATAAACAGACGATGAGACTACAGGGAGAACATGGGAGACAAAAAAAAAGGTTCCCAAAAAGGAAAAGAAAAAACAAGGGTTTACAGGGGGGGGGAAAAAAAAAAAGGGAAATAAAAAAGGGAAAGGGGAAAAAACGGGGCCAAGGGGGGGAGAAATAAAAAAAAAAAGGGGGAAAAAGGGGGGGAAAAAAGACAGATAAAAAAGGAGAAAAGGGGAAAAAAGACAGGAATTAAAAAAAAAAACCCCACAGCAGATAGAAACAGGGAAATGGGGACAAAATACAGAAAAAGAACAGGGAAATAAGACAGAACTACAGGGAGAAGAACAGGGAACGGAGAGACAGAAAATAAGAAAATTACACAGGGAGAAAATAAAGAAATAAACAGAAATAGAAAAGGGGAAAAAAAGAAGGGTTTAGTACTACAGGGAGAAAAAACAGAAACTAAGAAGATATACACAGGGGAAAGGGAGACAGAAACTAAAAAACAGTAGTACTACAGGGAGAAATGGAGAGACAGAAAATACAGACAGATGGTACTAAGGGAGAACATGGAAGAAAAATACAGACAGATGAGTACTACGGGGGAACATGGGGAAAACAGATAAAAAAAGGGAAAAAGGGAAATGGGAGACAGAAACTACGACAGATGAGTACACAGGGAGAACGGAGGCAGATAACTACAGACAGATGATTAAAGGGGGGAAAAAGGAGAGACAGATAACTAAAACAGATGAGTACACAGGGAAAAATGGAGAGACAGATAACTACAGACAGATAGACTAAGGGAGACATGGAGAAAGATAACTACAGACAGATGAGTATACGGGAAACATGGAAGGGGCAAAAACTACAGACAGAGAGTATACAGGGAGAAAAAATAAAAAGAAAAAAAAAGAAAGGGGAAAAAAAACAGATAAATACAGGAGATACTACAGGGAAATGGGAGAAGATAAATACAGACAGATGATACTACAGGAGAACAGGAAACAGATAACTCAGACAGATGAGTACTACAGGAGAACATGGAGAGACAAAAACTACAACAGATGAGTACTACAGGGAGAACATGGAGAGACAGATAAAACAGAAGATGAGACAGGGAGAAATGAGAGAAATAAACAGAGAGAATAAGGGGAAAAAATGGAGAGACAGATAACTACAGACAGATAGTTAAAGGGAAACAGGGGAGACAGATACTACAGAGAGAAAAGGAAAAGGGGAAAAAAAACAGACAGATGAGTATACAGGGAGAATGGAGAGACAGATAACTACAGACAATGGTACACGGGAGAACATGGAGAGACAATAACTACAGAAGAGGATACAGGGAGAAATGGAAAAAAACTAAGACAGAGGACACGGGAGACAGAGAGACAGATAACTACAGAAGTGAGTAAAGGGAGAACAGGGAAACAAAAACAGAAAAGGAAAAGGGGGAATGGAAACAAAAACAGACAGATAACAAGGGAGAACAGGAGAGACAGAAATACAGACAGATGAGACACAGGAGAACAGGAGAGACAGATAAACAGACAATAGTATACAGGAGAACATGGAGAGAAGATAACAACAAGAAAAGGAGAACATGGAGAGAAGATAAAAGAAATGAGAAGGAAAAGGGGAAAAAATACAGACAGATGAGTACAAAAGGGAAAATGGAGAACAGATAACTACAGACAGATGAGTACAAAAGGGAGAACATGGAGAGACAAAACAAAAGAAACAACAGGGAGAACATGGGGGCAAAAACAGACAGATGATAAAGGGGAAATGGAGAGACAGATAACTACAGACAGATGAGTACTACAGGGAGAACATGGAGAGACAGATAACTACAGACAGATGAGTACTACAGGGAGAACATGGAGAGACAGATAACTACAGACAGATGAGTACTACAGGAGAACATGGAGAGACAGATAACTACAGACAGATGAGTACTACAGGGAGAACATGGAGAGACAGATAACTACAGACAGATGAGTACTACAGGAGAACATGGAGAGACAGATAATACAGACAGATGAGTACTACAGGGAGAACATGGAGAGACAGATAACTACAGACAGATGAGTACTACAGGGAGAAACATGAGAGACAGATAACTACAGACAGATGAGTACTACAGGGAGAACATGGAGAGACAGATAACTACAGACAGATGAGTACTACAGGGAGAACATGGAGAGACAGATAACTACAGACAGATGAGTACTACAGGGAGAACATGGAGAGACAGATAACTACAGACAGATGAGTACTACAGGGAGAACATGGAGAGACAGATAACTACAGACAGATGAGTACTACAGGAGAACATGGAGAGACAGATAACTACAGACAGATGAGTACTACAGGGAGAACATGGAGAGACAGATAACTACAGACAGATGAGTACTACAGGGAGAACATGGAGAGACAGATAACTACAGACAGATGAGTACTACAGGGAGAACATGGAGAGACAGATAACTACAGACAGATGAGTACTACAGGGAGAACATGGAGAGACAGATAACTACAGACAGATGAGTACTACAGGGAGAACATGGAGAGACAGATAACTACAGACAGATGAGTACTACAGGGAGAACATGGAGAGACAGATAACTACAGACAGATGAGTACTACAGGGAGAACATGGAGAGACAGATAACTACAGACAGATGAGTACTACAGGGAGAACATGGAGAGACAGATAACTACAGACAGATGAGTACTACAGGGAGAACATGGAGAGACAGATAACTACAGACAGATGAGTACTACAGGGAGAACATGGAGAGACAGATAACTACAGACAGATGAGTACTACAGGGAGAACATGGAGAGACAGATAACTACAGACAGATGAGTACTACAGGGAGAACATGGAGAGACAGATAACTACAGACAGATGAGTACTACAGGGAGAACATGGAGAGACAGATAACTACAGACAGATGAGTACTACAGGGAGAACATGGAGAGACAGATAACTACAGACAGATGAGTACTACAGGGAGAACATGGAGAGACAGATAACTACAGACAGATGAGTACTACAGGGAGAACATGGAGAGACAGATAACTACAGACAGATGAGTACTACGGGAGAAACATGGAGAGACAGATAACTACAGACAGATGAGTACTACAGGAAACATGAGAGACAGATAACACAGAGAGAGAGAACTACAGACAGAAATGGAGAGACACATAAGGACAGACAGATATACTACAGACAGATGAGTACTCAGGGAGACAGGAGAGACAAGAAACAGATGAGTATACAGGAGAACAGGAGAACAGGAAACAGACAGACAGATACTACAGGGAGACATGGAGAGAATGAAGACAGATACTACAAGAGAGAACAAGGGAGACAGGAAGAAGATAACTACAGACAGATGAGACTACAGGGAGAACATGGAGAGACAGATAACTACAGACAGATGAGTACTACAGGGAGAAATGGAGAGACAGAAACTACAGACAGATGAGTACTACAGGGAGAACATGGAAGACAGTAAACAGAGATGAGTAACAGGGAGAAATGGAAGACAGATAATACAGACAGATGAGTACTAGGGAGAAATGGAGAGACAGATAACTAAGACAGATGAGTACTACAGGGAGAACATGGAGAACAGATAACTACAGACAGATGAGTACTACAGGGAGAACATGGAGAGACAGATAACTACAGACAGATGAGTACTACAGGGAGAACATGAGAGACAGATAACTACAGACAGATGAGTACTACAGGGAGAACATGGAGAGACAGATAACTACAGACAGATGAGTACTACAGGGAGACATGGAAGACAGAAAACAGACAGATGAGTAAATACAGGGAGAACATGGAGAGACAGATAACTACAGACAGATGAGTACTACAGGGAGAACATGGAGAGACAGATAACTACAACAGATGAGAACAGGGAGAACATGGAGAGACAGATAACAAACAGATGAGAACTACAGGAGAACATGGAGAGACAGATAATACAGACAGATGAGTACTACAGGGAGAAATGGAGAGACAGATAACTACAGACGATGAGTACACAGGGAGAACATGGAGATACAGGATAACACAGACAGAATACTACAGGGAGAACAGAGACAGATAACTGACAGAAATAAAGGAGAAATGGAGAAAAAAAGAGACAGATGAGTACTAAAGGGGGCACATGAGAGACAGATAATACAACAGAGTACTACATGGAGAACTGAAAAGACAGATAACTACAACAGGGAAAACACAGGGAGAACTAAAACAGAGACTACAACAGAGAATCAGAGAAGATAATGGAGAGACAGATAACTACAGACAGAGAGTACACAGGGAAACATGGAGAGACAGATAACTACAGAAAATGAGTACAGGGAGAAAGGAAGACAGAAACTAGACAGGGAGTACTACAGGAGAGACATGGAGAGACAGATAACTACAGAGTGAGTAAGACAGGAGAACATGGAGAGACAATAAAACAGAAGAGAGACTACAAGGAGACAAGGGAGAAAAACTACAGACAGATGAGTACTACAGGGAGAAAGGAGAGACAGATAGACTAAGATAATGAGACTAAGGGAACATGGAGAACAGTAACAGACAGAGAACTACAGGAAATGGAAAAGGGAAAAAAAGATGAGACTACAGGGAGAACAGGAGAGACAGGGTAACAGGAGAGTACAAAAAATGAGACTACAGGAAAACAGACAGATAAGTACTACAGGGAGAACAGGAGAGACAGATAACTACAGACAGAGAGTACTACAGGGAGAACAGGAGAGGATAACTACAGACAGATGAGACTAAGGGAAACTGAGAGACAGATAACTACAGACAGATGAGTATACAGGAGAACATGGAGAGACAGATAACTACAGACAGGAGTATCAGGGAGAACAGAGAGACAGATATACAGACAGATGAGCTACAGGAGACATGGAGAGACAGATAACTACAGACAGATGAGTAACTACAGGGAGAACATGGAGAGACAGAAATCAGACAGATGAGTACTACAGGGAGAACATGGAGAGACAGATAACTACAGACAGATGAGACTACAGGGAGAACAAGACAGACAAACTACAGACAGATGAGTACTAGGGAGAACAGGAAGACAGATAACTACAGACAGATGAGTACTACAGGGAGAACATGGAGAGACAATAACTACAGACAGAGTACTACAGGGAACATGGAGAGCAGAGAACTACAGACAGATGAGTACTACAGGGAGAACAGGAGAGACAATAACTACAGACAGATGAGTACACAGGGGAAACAGGAGAGACAGATAACTAAGACAGATGAGTACAACAGGGAGAACATGGAGAGACAGAAACTACAGACAGATGATATACAGGGAGAACATGGAGAGACAGATAACTACAGACAGATGAGATAGGGACAGGAGAGACAGATAACTACAGACAGATAAGTACGACAGAGAGTATGGAGGACAGAACTACAGACAATGAACTAAGGAACATGGAGAGACAGATAACTACAGACAGATGAGTACACAGGGAAACATGGAAGACAGATAACTAAGACAGATGAGTACAAGGGAGAACATGGAAGACAGATAACTACAGACAGAGAGAACAGGGAGAACAGAAAACAGAAACTACAGACACAGGAGTAACAGGGAGAACATGGAGAGACAGATAAGTACAGACAGATGAGAACAGGGAGAACAGGAGAGACAAGAAGACAGACACAGGGACAACAGGGAGAACAGGAGAGACAGAAACTACAGACAGATGAGTACACAGGGAAACATGGAGAGACAGATAAACTACAGACAGAGAGTACTACAGGGAGAACAGGAAGAGACAGATAACTACAGACAGATGAGTACTACAGGGAGAACATGGAGAGACAGATAACTACAGACAGATGAGTACTACAGGGAGAACATGGAGAGACAGATAACTACAGACAGATGAGTACTACAGGGAGAACATGGAGAGACAGATAACTACAGACAGATGAGTACTACAGGGGAGAACATGGAGAGACAGATAACTACAGACAGATGAGTACTACAGGGAGAACATGGAGAGACAGATAACTACAGACAGATGAGTACTACAGGGAGAACATGGAGAGACAGATAACTACAGACAGATGAGTACTACAGGGAGAAATGGAGAGACATAACTACAGACAGATGAGTACTAAAGGGAGAACATGGAGAGACAGATAACTACAGACAGATGAGTACTACAGGGAGAACATGGAGAGACAGATAACTACAGACAGATGAGTACTACAGGGAGAACCTGGAGAGACAGAAACTACAGAACAGATGAGTACTATCAGGGAGAACATGGGAGAGACAGATAACTACAGACAGATGAGTACACAGGGAGAACATGGAGAGACAGATAACTACAGACAGATGAGTACTACAGGGAGAACATGGAGAGACAGATAACTACAGACAGATGAGTACTACAGGGAGAACATGGAGAGACAGATAACTACAGACAGATGAGTACTACAGGGAGAACATGGAGAGACATAACTACAGACAGATGAGTACTACAGGGAGAACATGGAGAGACAGATAACTACAGACAGATGAGTACTACAGGGAGAACATGGAGAGACAGATAACTACAGACAGATGAGTACTACAGGGAGAACATGAGAGACAGATAACTACAGACAGATGAGTACTACAGGGAGAACATGAGAGACAGATAAACTACAGACATATGAGTACTACAGGGAGAACATGGAGAGACAGATAACTACAGACAGATGAGTACTACAGGGAGAACATGGAGAGACAGATAACTACAGACAGATGAGTACTACAGGGAGAACATGGAGAGACAGATAACTACAGACAGATGAGTACTACAGGGAGAACATGGAGAGACAGATAACTACAGACAGATGAGTACTACAGGGAGAACATGGAGAGATCTGCTGGAGAACAGTACCAGGACAGGAGGGCTTGGTGTCACCTGCTGGAGACAGTACCAGACAGGAGGGCTTGGTGTCACCTGCTGGAGACAGTACCAGACAGGAGGGCTTGGTGTCACCTGCTGGAGACAGTACCAGACAGGAGGGCTTGGTGTCACCTGCTGGAGACAGTACCAGACAGGAGGGCTTGGTGTCAGCTGCTGGAGACAGTACCAGACAGGAGGGCTTGGTGTCACCTGCTGGAGACAGTACCAGACAGGAGGGCTTGGTGTCACCTGCTGGAGACAGTACCAGACAGGAGGGCTTGGTGTCACCTGCTGGAGGACAGTACCAGACAGGAGGGCTTGGTGTCACCTGCTGGAGACAGTACCAGACAGGAGGGCTTGGTGTCACCTGCTGGAGGAGCTATGCCCCAATAGGGGATAAATCAAATCAAATCAAATCAACTTTATTAGGGTCACAAATTGGGCGCGCAGGCCGTCTTACATTCAGCCCTTCCAATCACTCGTCTTTCGTTCATCAAGAGCATTATACATTTACATAGGAAGAAAAATAAACATTGTGAAATGAATGTTGTAAACATAAACAAGGCTAATTACCATGTTATGAAGCCCATCTCCCACCTATCCATACAATCACCCCCACCACACAACACCACCACCTACCCACACACACGCGCACCAAGGGACACATTAACACACCCCAACCTACGACACACACGCACACCAAGGGACACATACATACCCACCAACCGACCCATCCCCCTCCCGCACATCCCCCACCCACACACACTGCCCTCACCTGATCCCCCAACCAAAACACACTCGCCACCCACAAACATTCCCCCACCAACCCACACATCCCACGCTCATCCACATCCTACCCCACACATCCTCTCCCCACCCACACCTCAAACCACCCATCCCCCAGCCACATCTCCATCGACAACATATAGAGGAGGAGACAAATCTCCCAGTAGTAAGTACACTTAGTAGCACCATGACTATCAGATTGTCACATGTCAACAATCTAAACACATGTTTCAACAACAGACACAGGTCACAACAGGGCAACCACAAGAGAAATCACCCAGACCATGACTATCACATGTCAACAATCTAACCAATATTTCAACAACAGACAACCACAAGACAAATCACCTAGTAGTACCTTCACTAGCAGCCTCTCCTCGGCGCAACCTTTTCACGCCTGGGTCGCCCCATGTCATGCTGGGGAAACGTTTTCGGCCGTACCGCCTTGGCCACTGGAAGGAAACAAACATACCTATTAAATACAAGCCAATATGTTCTTGCGGACTACAGCTGCCCTACAACTGTTGTCGACAAACAAACGCGCAAACTAATGGGTCAAGCAACACACAGAAGCTGATGTTTGTAAGCAGACAGAATCTATATCTTCACATGTGCAATTATGCATGCGGTATGAGTACACACAGACTACACACGCCCAGCCCATGTACACACATGCAGCTATTGCAAGCTCAATACAACCCTGTTGGATGTGACCATGATTGCATGTGATTAAGTGAAACTGACAAATCAATATCCACAACAGCTGTGACCAAAGCTCCATACTTTAAAGTGACAAATAACAAATCCGTACATACATAAACTACTTGATAATCTCTGATTGCACATGTCTGACTAAGAAGACAGCTGGTCTCATAACTCTGCTGTCACAGTTCCTGCTAATGTACATGTTCTCCTCAAAGCTTTCTGCCCTTGTTGACAGGGGGATTCATGCATGTACCTGAGTATCCTATGTGAGCTATACAACAGTTTGGTTAATCATGAAACAACACTATCAAAGCTCAACATAATGTTAATAATAAACATATCATCAAGGATGAACTAGATGTTGTAAACAGTCCAACAACACAACTAAAAGCCAATGCAACAAATACTGCATCCCTGGAAGCAGCTGTCAATGAACATTCATGACAGAATCAGGGAACATTCATGACAAGAAACAGGTTTAAGTAGACATGCCCAGGTCTGGAGGACACCCTTGACAAGTGGAATCAATCACACCCACACACTATCAATTGTTGCTGTTCAGATGTCATTTTACAATAGTAACATGCTTGGACAGAAGGAAGGAAAGTCACAGCTAGGACAGAAACATAGTCACAACCAGGACAGAAATGAAATATATACAGCTAGGACAAACAGTGCTACATTGCCAAGTGAGTGAGGCACAGATCTGCTAGACCCCAAAATGAGACACTCCTACATCCCCAGGTATCATCTCTCAATGAGAAACTACTACAGTCACAAGTGACAGCACGACTGCTGTGTCCTCAAGCGAGAGAGACAAAACTCCACTGTACTCCAGGTGAGAGATTTCTACATCCCTAAGTGAAAGAGCACTCTATATTTTTAAGTCAAAGATTGCTACATTTCCAACTGGGAGATAGATACATTCCCAAGTCAAGGATTGCCACAATCCTAACTGAGAGATTGCAACATTCCCCAGTCAAGGATTGCCACAATCCCAACTGAGAGATTGCAACATTCCCCAGTCAAGGATTGCCACAATCCCAACTGAGAGATTGCAACATTCCTGTGTCAAGGATTGCCACAATCCTAATTGAGAGATTGCTACATTCCCAAGTCAAGGATTGCCATATTTCCAAATGAGAGATTGATACACCCCCAAGGGAGTGCTTAGACCGGTGATCTCATGGCTGGTATGGCTGCCTGCCAGTCATCAGTTCAAATGAGAGAGGACTACACTTACATTCCCAGGTGAGAGAGAGGACTACACTACATCCCCATGTGAGAGAGGGATACACTATATCCCCATGTGAGAGAGTACTACATCCCAAGGTGAGAAGAGGCTGTTATATCTAGAAGTCAGAGAATCTTAAATCTTCACATGAGAGAAAACTATATCCCCAGGTGAGAGAATCTTACATCTCCAAGTCAGCAAATGCTAAATCCCCAAGTCAGAGAACAGACCACACAAATGAACAACATCTGTGTAAGGAAACATACAACACTGACTGTGTGTGGTGTTGTAAACATAAAACAACCGACTGTGTGTGGTGTTGTAAACATAAAACAACCGACTGTGGTGTGGTGTTGTAAACATAAAACAACCGACTGTGTGTGGTGTTGTAAACATTAAAAAACTGACTGTGTGTGGTGTTGTAAACATTAAAAAACTGACCATGAGTGGTGTTGTAAACATTTAAAAAAAAACTGGCTGACTGTGTGTGGTGTTGTAAGCAGACATATAATATTGTGTGCAATACTGTAATTAACAGGGAATATGGTTGTGTAAAAATTTTAATCTGAAAGGTTGTTGGGACAAAAAAATCTTTTAATTTTAACAAAAATAATTGT
>JACEFZ010013077.1:0-15079 GCA_014155875.1 Cepaea nemoralis
TCACGCACAAGGGCCCCAAGGAAAAAAAAAAAAAAACCGGGGGGGTTCTGCTGCAACATGCCAGCCGCCATATTTGCAGATATTTCTGGATGTTGTTTTTTTTTGTTTCTAGATGTCGTCTAGCCAGCTACGCCATTTTGAGCATGCATATCACACCGCAACATCTCGAACAGATGTAAACAAACATGTCACTGTACATAATGCCATCTCCAGAATGCCAAAACAATAGTCCTCCACGAAAGCGCGGTTCGTCGTCAAAAGAAGCGGCAGTCAACCAGAAGACCAACCAAACATTTCTGAAACATGCCCTCCGCCATTGCTCTGAACATGCAGATCACACTCCACAACCTCGGGCAGATTCGAAAGCATTTCACACGAAAATTTACAGCTCACAGCGTTGCGCCACGCACTCAACCCCAGTAGCAAGGCGACGGACCATAAACCCACCAGTCCAACATAAGGAAAATGCGAATGCAACGGTGACCACGAGCAAAACAAACAAAGGGCCCTTTAAATGTTTTTTTTCCGCCATGCTGGGACCGGAACAGAGGAAGTATGTGTGTATGAGACGAAAAATTTGTGGGGAAAATTTTTATAAAAATTTAGTGTTTGTTAGAGAGAAAAAGGGAAATGTTTAGAGAGCATGTTTAAAGAGAATGAAAAGGGGGTGTTTTCAGACATGTTTAGTGACGTAGATAGATAGAGAGAAAGAGAGAGGAGAGAAGGAGAGGCGGGGAGAGAAGAGAGAGAGAGTGTGATTTAAACATGTGAGTAAAAGATGGGGTTTTTGGGGCAGAAAGTTTGTGATTGGGCCCGTGTGAGAGAGATAGAGGGGAAGAGTGGTGGGTGTGTGTTTATGTGTTTGTGTGTTGGGGCGTGGGGTGTGTGTGTGTAAAAAAACAGTGTCTGTTGTGACAGACAAGGGGAAAGGGGAATATGTGTGAGACAGAATGTATGTATGAAGAGTGTGAGCATGTGTGTTTAAGATAGAGTGCGTTAGTTTTGAAAAAAAAGGGTGTGTGGGGTGGAAAATGTGTTGCGGGGAGTGAGAGAATGAGTGAATATGATGGGGTGATAAAGTATGCAAATTGTTTTATAGAGAGAGGGAAGAGAGAGGGGAGCAGAGGAGAGAGGGCGAGAGGGAGGAGTTTGTGTGTGTAAAGATACCGAAAAAGGTGAGAGATTGTGAAAAAGGGTTGGATTGGGAAAACAGGGGGTGAGAGTGCCCGAGACAGCCCCCAAAGAACTTTTGTGTTGAGGAAATGAAAAGGAGGGCCCAAGAGCGAGAAAGATTCAAAAAATGATTAGGTTTTGGGAGAGAGATTGTGTTTTTTGGGTGGAAGGACAGGGATTAACAGAGGGACAAAGAATGACAGAGACAGAGAGAGAGGAGGGGGAGAGAGGAGAGAGAGAGAGAGAGAAGAGAGAGAGAAGAGAGAAGAGGATTGTAAAAAAACAGGGTAAAAAAAAGGGTGTGGTTTAAAAAACCCATAGCCGCGCGATATCTACAATTATTGACTTTTTATTGATTGTACATAAAAGACGTTTGGCCGACTTGTTTTTTTTCGGGGCCGAGCTACCCAAACCCATACCGAGCTGCGGTCGTCCTGCACTTCTCAACATAATAAACGAAAAGGGAAAGTGTTAGAAAAAACCCTGGTTTACTTTAATGTGACAAAAGATCTCTTGTCCCAAACTGTTATTTGTGAAAACACGATGTACTATTGATTTTTTGTTGAAAAAAGATCTCTTTGTACTACTATTTTGTCCCCCAAATCTCTTGTCCCTGCTATTTGTGACAACAGATCTCTTGTACTACTCATATATGTGACTAAATTTTTAAAATTTACTACTGGTATAAATTTCCAAAATCATTCATCAATTCGCCCGTCCGTCCGCCCCGTCCGTCCGCCCCCGTCCGTCCGCCCGTCTGTCCGTCCGTCTGTCTGTCTGTCTGTCTGTCTGTCTGTCTGTCTGTCTGTGGGAGCTTGTAAATGTGTACTTTTCTTTCACACGGAATTCCCGATAACGTCTTGCAATCCCCCCCCCCCCCCCACACTGTCTTGCAGTGTCATTGACAGTCCCATGACAGTGTTGCTACGTCATGCCCTGTGGAGGCATATACAGTTACAGATAAACCCCAAAAATGAAATTTCTGAGGTGTTTTTGGGGAAAATTTAACCCAAACCACTTGTTGGGAATAAACAACAAGAAATGTTAGCATGCATACATTTTCCCTGGATTTATCAACACGCTAGGGAGCAGAGTGGTCTCGAGGTATGGTGTCAACCTCGAGTGCTGGAGGTCCCGAGTTCAAGCCCTTGTTAGGGTCGGGATCATTTTCACGTTGACTTCTAGTAACAAAATTTCCCCTGATCTCTGCGTGGGGGAATGGGAAAACGCCGTGTGTACTGTTGCGCACGAAAAAAAAATCCCTTGGCAGTTGGCAATCAAAAAGGGAGTACCTAGCCGCTAGGATCCTCGCCGGTGTTACGGAGTTCGTGCACTGAGTTGAGAGTCTCCGTACTCAGGCTAGAGTTAGGAGTAGAACTTAGCACTTATAGGTTACACCCGTGTGCCGTGATGTTGATCCGTCGACTTAACTAAACTAAAACTATCACCACGCTGCTGAAAGCTCTGTCGTGTACATGCTGGTGTGATGGGAAACGTGCAGGCGGACAGATTGGCTGGGTCTCCACCGCTCGGTGGGGTATTGGTGCGTGGTAAGGTGGATGTAGTCGGCGCCTTTTGGGATGGTGTGAAATAGTGTGGTAGAACAGATAAATCACCATAGCCTAGAAAAATGGTGAAAAGGTTTAGAAAGGGGGGTAAAACCAGTGGATCTGGCCGACGCTCATTACCCGAGGAACAGCGAAATATGATCGGGAGTGCGGGCCGTAACTTTAGTAGTGGGCTCTCCCATTAAACGCTAATATTGTATAAAATTGCGTCCCGTGTATTTGTCATAGGCTACGTTTTTCCTTTTATCTCTGGTTTTTTTTTTATGGCTGTTTAAAAGTGGTTTCCCGAAGAAAATGTAAAAATAAAAGGGCAAAAGGGAAAACCCTTTAACCAAATCCTTCGACAAACAAATGAAGATCGTAAACTGATTAGAGTCATTGACATAGCAATATTTTTGGGGCATGTTATGAGGAAGAAATGACTTGGAGAACTTGGTGCCGACTGACAAGATCGAAGGGAAGAGATCGAGGGGAAGTCCGAGAAATAAATACCTGTATGGCTTGACCACGTGGCATGGTCGAGACAGGAACACGGAGCTGATCTACGACTCTGGTGATGGAGTGAGATGGCAGAACATGACCGCCCACGCTTATCGGCATGGCACTGATGAAAAGGATGGATGGTGGTTTTGTTATTGTTTGAAAACTGCGGTTTTTATATTTTCCTTTCTTGTTTTATTAAGGATGTCGCGGGTGGTTTTTTCCTTCTGTGTTTCTTCTACAGAGATTTTTTTCATGTGGTTCCCTCCAAACGTTTGTATAACCTGTTGCAGCAGACTTTACTCGCCTCGTCTCCCAATGTTGCAGGATCCAGTACTTAATCAAGACTGTAGCCATAAAATATTCCTTAGCCTCCTTTTGGGCTCTGAGGTATATATTAAAACCCCTTGTATTTACTTTCATGCTGATCTGATGTTATCTGTCTCATTTATTTTCATTAATTTTTTCCCCCACACCCACATGTCATACCGATAAGCGGGGTGGGTCATCTTTCGCCATCTCACACGATCACTAGAGTCGTAGATCAGCTCTGTGTTCTTGCCTCGATCATACCACGTGACCGAGCCATCTAGGTATTTACTTCTCTGCCTTCCCCTTGTTGTTTTTTTCTCCTCCATCTTGCCAGTTGTCGTCAAGTTCTCTAGTTTATTTCTTCCCATACGGTAACCACACATTTTGAATGGCTGCGTCTTATTTCTCCAATCTGTCTACTTTTTTCATTTGCTTCTTGTAGGATTTGCTGATTGGTTTTTCTGTCTGCCCATGACCACAAAAAGCCATATTGAAGACATATAATGGATACACTGGCAAAGGGACAACCACGTAAAAAATGGGTGATGGTATCAAGAACAATCATAATAAATGAATCCCCAAAATAAAGAGCATTAGAAAGACGCATACAAGATCTTTACATCCCTCTCAACACTTCAGTGAGGTAAATGGGGAAAGAGAAAAAGAAGTAAAAATTTAAAGACGACTCCTGTTAAATCCCTACCAGGCATCTCCCATCAGATATTTTTTATGTTTTCTTTTTTCTTTTACTCGCTTTGAACTCAAGTGCAGCCCACTTCCAGCGAAGGGACTGATTTTTGCTTGTGGATTAGCTTCCCGAGTCCGCGCCATCAGGCGATCCATTCCATCTTTTAAGGGACTTGTAATTTACGTCCCCAGGTCAAGGACGAGAAGTCAACATTTCAGTTCATATGACCGATGTAACGGTTGAACCCGCTACCTCGACATACCGGAAGTTTAAGAGTGCGCGCTGTTATCCATTCGATCATGCTGACCTCTGTATCAGATGTTATGACTTTGCATTCCACGTGGAAGATAATTATTCCATCTGCACGCTGGTGTAACTGCCCTAGCCCCGTGACTACCGCGTTTCCCCGAAAATAACACTTACCTCTATAATAAGCCCAAGCACGATTTTTCAGGATGCTTTAAATATAAGACCTACCCCTAGAGTATGACCTAGCTAAGATTGTCAGCTAGAATGCGAGACTTGTTGCCGAATGGCCAGTCGGAGTACGGACGTCAATGGTGCGCACTTGATTTGGAGAGATATGACGATGTTCCGGAAGATTATAATATGACTGCATTTGAATCAAAGTAGAATTGTGTACAGTGAAATAATGTAGATTTTAGTGTAATGAAAAAAAAAAAAAAAATATATATATATATATATAGATATAGTATATATATATATATTAGATATATATATATATATATATAGATATAGTAAGACATCTCCGAAAATAAGCCCTAGTGTATGTTTAAGCTAAAATTAAATATAAGACCCGGTCTTATTTTCTGGGAAACACGGTATCAAGTCTTGACTTCTGCGGGATTTGCTAGTCTATATCCCGTGTTTTGTCTATTCGTTGATACCTTTTCCTACAAGTGCCAGCGACTTACATAACGCATTGTTTATCATTCACGAGATTTGGATTTCACTCAAACATAACAGGCTGTTAGCATGCGACGGCTTAGTGGGTGTAACGTGCCAGATAAGCTTGTTAAAATTTCAACTGTCTCAGCGTTTTGTCATGAACCTGGAAAATATTTGGCACCAAGATTGTGAAAAACGTAATGCTGGCCCAATAGTAAACATTCAAGTCAAAATAGTTGCTACCGTAGTTTGGACGTGTAGTGTTAGTCTAAAAAGTCGCTTACGACTTCATTGTACCAGGGTTTTTTTAAATCCCATATGGCTCAGTCTCTTTCCGCAGCGCGGAATGCGTCCCACAAAGTACGAACTCCGTAGCTCCAGCGACGACACTCGAGAGTCTCCGAAAAAATGCACTCGTGAGCCGAAGGACGCGGGAGGAATTGAACCCACAACCTTTGGAGCCCGAGTCAGACAGCTTGGCCACTTCATCACAGAGAAGAGTTATATAATAGGACACTTCATAATGAGATGCGATGACCTGTTCTCTTCCAAGCCCCTTTTAATAATATTCTAAAATTACCCGGAACCTATTTTTTTTGGGTGAGGATGTGTCAACCCCAAAACTGTTAAAATAACCCTCTTCCACGCCTCGAGATGTATTGGGTATATCGTGCTCGTCCCATATGTTTATAGACCAACCGACACTCGATGCCATATTGTCATTGGCCTTTAATTCTGATATCTCCTGGTTTTCAGGCTGGTACATATCCATGACGACTTCTGTTCTAATCTCTTCCAGGCATCTCTATTTCATAAGAAAACTAATTATTTCACCTGCAAGCTGGTTTAATTGCCCTAGTGCCGTGACTATTAAGGCATGAAGTCTGCTGGATTTGCTGGCATGTATCATGTGTTTTGTCTATTCGCTGCCAGGTCGACCTGGGAGCCCATGAACATTTTTAAAATACACCTTGATAGGTAAAGGAATATATGGTCAGTGGAGCGGCAGAATTGCGTGCTGGTCAAATAGCTAAGGCGGATCCCGAACCAACATCATCGTCAAGCATTCACTGATATTGTTCTTTTCCTTTCGCTCTTTTTCCGATATTGGGGGATATGACCTCACACAGCTTACTTCCCGAAGCTCTATTCCTAGAGTTCTCTTGTCTGCATGTTTTAGGTCGTCATTTATTTTAACGATTTCCCCTCGATGAAGATTCCATTACATCGAGTAGAGAGAGAAGCGTGTTGGCTACTGTGTGAGCTACCACCGAGTAGACAGGGAACTGTGTTAGCCACCGTGTGAACGACCACCGAGTAGAGAGGGAAGCGTGCTAGCCACGGGGTGAACGACCACCGAGTAGAGAGGGAAGCGTGCTAGCCACCGGGTGAACGACCACCGAGTAGAGAGGGAAGCGTGCTAGCCACGGGGTGAACGACCAGCGAATTGATAGCGAAGCGTGTTAGCGCCCGGTATACTCACCATAGAAACGGACATCGTACATCACAGTCAATCCGCCACTAGAAGTGAATCAAATGTCCTGAAAACGTGCAGTTTCTAATATCACCGAACACAGGCAATGGCAAAGAGGAATTCTGCCATGGCATGCATCAATGGAAGTCTTCTAACTCACAAAGGACCGTGAAAAAGATCAAACCGCACTATGAACCAACTTAATTAAGCATGGCAAATGTTGATTTCTCGTCCTTGACTTGGGGATGTAAATTACATTTACCTCTGAAGTGTGGGTTCGCCTGATTGTGGGAAACACTGGTAATGGGGAAAGCTAATTCACATGCAAACATCAGCCCAGTGCACTAGAACTAGTAGCACTCGTGTGCACTAAGCTTGAGTACAAAGCTAGTGAACGTTAAAAAAAATAAAAACAATAATAACCAAGGCTAAAGAAGTATGTTGAAAGAGGTGGAATTTCTTTCTCTTTTTTTTTTTTTTCTTATATAAATCGCATCGGGTCTAATATCAACATTTCTATCGTCATGACTTCCCCTTGCTAATGAATGTCTGAAACAGAATATGACAGATGCAGCCAATTTCCTGTCTGAATACTGTTTCCTGATTCTGTTCGCCAATGGGAACGCCATCTGACCCATCACTCTTCCTATTGTCTTCAGATGTTGTGTGGATAACATGTGTTTGTTGTGGTGTTGATATGCTAATTGCACTTTGTATTACTTTTTGCTAGATCTTCTTCTCATAGTCCCCTTCATATTGGATACTCTCTCTGTGCCTTTCTCTATCTCGCTCTCCATCTGTGTGTATGTGTGTGTGTCTGTCTGTCTGTCTGTCTGTTTGTTTGTCAGTCTGTGTGGGTGTGCGTGTGGTCACTTTGTATTACTTCTTGAAAGATCTTCGTTTTTTATCCCCCTTCATATTATATATTCTCTCTCTCTTTCTCTCTCTCTCTCTCTCTCACACACAATCTCTATCTGTCTCTCTGTGAGTGTCTATGTCTCTGTGTGTGTGTGCGTGTGTGTGTGTGCATGTGTGTGTGTGTGTGTGTGTGTGTGTGTGTGTGTGTGTGTGTGTGTGTGTGTGTGTGTGTGTGTGTGTGTGTGTGTGTGTGGTCACTTTGTATTACTTCTTGGAGGATCTTCTTTTTCTATTCACACTTTATATTAGATATTCTCTCTCTCTCTCTCTTTCTCTCTATCTCTCTCTTTCCCTCTCCCTCTCCCCCCTCTCTCTCTCCCTCCCTCCCTCTCCCTCTCTGTGTGGCTACTTTGCAGTGCTCAGGACAGCTATCCAGCCATTATAGCTGCGATGGTGTAGTGGCTAGACCCTCGCCCAACTGTCCAGTAACCATCAGATCGATGCGCAGCGGGACGCATTCGAAATGTTACAATCCACACAGCGTAAAATGTGTACCAGGTGTCCGGCCTGATAATTACCACACGACCCACCCAGTGCCAACAGATCTACATAAATATGTGTACCAGGAAATGTCGTGTTCGGCCTGATAGTTACCACACGACCCACCCAGTGCCAACAGATCTACATAAATATGTGTACCAGGAAATGTCGTGTTCGGCCTGATAGTTACCACACGACCCACCCAGTGCCGACTGATCTACATAAATATGTGTACCAGGAACTGTCGTGTTCGGCCTGATAGTTACCACACGACCCACCCAGTGCCGACTGATCTACATAAATATGTGTACCAGGAAATGTCGTGCACGGCCTGATAGTTACCACACGACCCACCCAGTGCCGACTGATCTACATAAATATGAGGCTAGCACCAAATGCAAGATGGGCCTCATAACATGGTAATTAGCCTTGTTTATGTTTACAACATTCATTTCACAATGTTTATTTTTCTTCCTATGTAAATGTATAATGCTCTTGATGAACGAAAGACGAGTGATTGGAAGGGCCGAATTTGTGACCCTAATAAAGTTGATTTGATTTGATTTGATTTACCTCACTGAAGTGTTGAATGGCGATGTAAAGACCTTTTATACGCTCTTTCTAATGTTCTTTGAAAATTGGTATTCATTTCTCCAAGGTAGCTCTGGATGCGATTACTACATCTTTTACTCGGTCTTCCCTTTGCTCTGTGTCCATTATGTTCTTTAATGTGGCTCTTTGTCTCAGACGGTAGCAGGATATTCTTGTGAGGTGACCAAACCATTTAATCTGTTGTTCTTTAATGAAGTGCACGATTAGTTTTAGACGTAATCGTCTTCTAATTTACCCATTCTTTATTATCTCTCGCGGTTACTTCCGCAGCTCTTCCAGGCCATCTCAACTCTGTTATGAATATTGCTCTCTTTAATTGCAGTAAGCATCCATGTTTGACTTTAGTAGCATAATGTCTTTCAAAGCGCAAAAAAAAAAAAAAAGAATTCAACACTTGAAAGCGTCTGTAATATAAACGTGAGAGCAAAGAGCAACATCGGTAACACATTAAGTAACGGCAAAGGCACTCATGCATGACATGAAGAACATCGGAGTACTGGACTGCACAGTCGAGGCAAAAGGAAGGGCGTAGTGATTAATTTAAGAAGTGTTCTGTTCTGTGCATTGTTTTTCCAGAACTTCCGGTGGCGCCTTTAATGGAATATGAAGTTTTTTATGAGTGTGCACGCAACAACTGTACAGCGAATGGGTGTGCATGTATGACTTTACATTTGATGTCAACGACTGTTCGAGGAGCTTGACTAAAGTTGAGCCTGAGTAATCCCGCGACAGGTCACTTGGATAAATACCTTGAGTTTGGGGACTGGTTTTCCATAGGTTGATAGTTGTACTGGCAGTGGCGTTTCATAAATTCAGTTGGGTAAACATTGACGTGTCAGGCTGTCTTAACTGATTCAGTGCCAAGCAAAAAGCAGGATTGGACCAGACATGGTACACAATCAGATGAACAAGTATTATAATGTAAAGTTCCGTTATCTGAGCATTGAAATTGTGGAAGATAACACGAAACAAAACAAATGATACGATGACCCTAGTATAGAGATATGTCGTCCTTCTCTCCAAATGGGAGGTCACATGTGGTGATATATGAGGGTGTATTTTTAATGACTGTGCAGTGTTTGAAAATATTGCCGGTCCAAGTTTTGTATTCACCCTCCATAAAGTTCATGCAACATAATAGGTAAATACAAAACTTGGACCGACAATATTTGTAAACACTGCATCATTGGCACCTTGCCGTCTTGACAGACGATAGTTTGTGCTTTAATAAGGCATAATAACTTTTACCTATGGCGGTAGCGAATGTGACTGATAAGGCCAATTCGCGCTGTAAATGTCCGTTCACAGTGGGTGCATGTGAATACGTGGTCATTTCCACCATCATGCACCATCTTACGTCTCACACGCTAGCGTGTGACTTATCTGCAATAATTTTCTCTTTTGTCTTTATTCCACTTCTGATGTTTGCCCTCCATGTAACACGTTCAGCGGCGACTTGCTCCCAATATGCATTATCAATGCCTGTATCAATCATGTCCCGCTTACACACATCTTTGTATCGTAGTAGAGGCCGACCCTGAGATCTCTTACCCATCTGTAATTCACCAAAAAAGATGTCCTTTGGTATTCTACCATCATCCATCCTCCTAAGATGTCCTATCCATCTAAGTCTACGAAGACTGAGCATGGAATAAACCGTCACACAACCTGATCTTTCCTATACTTCAGTATTTGTGATTTTGTCTTGCCACTTAATACCAAGAATTCTTCGCAGACACACGTAACAGTTGCCTCTCGCTTTGATTCTGAGACCAGTTAAGACCAGGGATGGAGTTATTGCCTCTCCATAGCACAAAGCCTGGGCTAAAATATAGAGATCATGTGTTGCCCATGCAGCATGATCCCTCTCTCGGCCTGCCTAGTTCACTCCAGAGGAAAGGTAACACCAATACATCTGGAACAAGACAAGCTGCAGAAGCTGCCGGATCAGCAAAGCAATGCTCTAACTGTCCGCCTGTCGGAGCTTCGATCCTAGACCAGCCGCCAACCAAGGCTTAGGGCCTGGTCTGCCCTGCCATGACATTTTGTCTTTAGATTGCATTTCCTCGCACCAGGGTAAGGCTTGTACCCTCCCAATTGCGCTCTACCGCCCGAAGCCGTTGGCAAAATGTGGGGTGTCGGGTTTGGTAAGCGCCGCCCAACGTTTGGCGCTAACAGAAAGCAGGTAGTATCGTCTACTGTTATACGGTAGCTCAGTCATATCTTACTAAGACCTGGCACGATGTAAACACTGCACAGTCATTAATAATAAACCCTTCGGCAATGGATCAGTTAAGAGTTTTAAATTCCTCTATCAGCTTGTCCTGGACGCAGATCCTCCTAGCTGGGTCACAAAGGGTCCATACTATGCCACGTTTGTACTGGAGGGGTGCCAAATTATGGACATGTAAGTTCACATCTACTACGGGAGAACAGTGATTTGAATATGAAGACATTCATTTAAATAAATGGGGAGCTTAGACAACTATTGAAATATTTACAACGACGTCGGCTTGTGTGGTTGGTTCAATTATGGGACATTCTGTTGGAAATTCTGGAGAGAAACTTCCTGAACAAGCGAAATAACTACGTTATATTGGCATTCCAGAAATAAATACATCACCCAGGCATGCAAGAAACTGCTAAATTAAGTTGGCATGTAAGAAACAGCTACATCACGAAGGTATGCTAGAAACAACTACACCATATAGGCATGCAAGAAAGGACTATATCACATAGACGTGCAAGAAAGAACTATATCAAATAGGCATGCAAGAAAGGGCTATATCACATAGACATGCAAGAAAGAACTGTAACACATAGGCATGCAAGGAAGGACTATATCACATAGGCATGCAAGAAAGAACTATAACACATAGGTAAGCAAAGAAGAACTATATCACATAAGCATGCAAGAAAGAACTATAACACATAGGTATGCAAAGAAGAACTATATCACATAGGCATGCAAGAAAGAACTATAACACATAGGCATGCAAAGAAGAACTATATCACATAGGCATGCAAGAAAGAACTATATCACATAGGCATGCAAGAAAGAACTATATCACATGGGCATGCAAGAAAGAACTATAACACATAGGCATGCAAAGAAGAACTATATCACATAGGCATGCAAGAAAGAACTATAACACATAGGCATGCAAAGAAGAACTATATCACATAGGCATGCAAGAAAGAACTATAACACATAAGCATGTAAGAAAGAACTATATCACATAGGCATGCAAGAAAGAACAACATCATATAGCGATGCAATATTTATGGAGCTCAGACTCGTGCTCAGCTGAGAAGTGTTACTGCGAACAGAGGGTGTGGAGAGACATATTCAGGTGGCTTGAATAGCGGTCTTTAGACGGATTAACCTGATGATTTTGCTGTTGATGATGATGATGATGATGATGATGATGATGATGATGATGATGATGATGATGATGATGATGTCGATGGTGATGTCGATGACGGCGGGCGGCGGCTGTGGTGGTGGTGGTGGTGGTGGTGGTGGTGGTGGTGGTGGTGGTGGTGGTGGTGGTGGTGGTGGTGGTGATGATGATGATGATGATGATGATGATGATGATGATGATGATGATGATGATGATGCTCTCTCTCAATCTCTCTCTCTCTCTCTCTATCTATCTATCTATCTATCTATCTATCTCTCTCTCTCTCCTCTGTGTCTGTATGTGTGTCTTTGTCTCTTCCTGTCTCTGTCTATGTCTGCCTAGCTCTCTCTCTCTCTCTCTCTCTCTCTCTCTCTCTCTCTCCCCTCTGTGTCTGTATGTGTGTCTTTGTCTCTTCCTGTCTCTGTAAATGTCTGCCTAGCTCTCTCTCTCTTCTATGTCTGTATGTGTGTCTTTGTCTCTTTATGTCCTTGTAAATGTCTGCCTAGCTCTCTCTCTCTCTCTCTCTCTCTCTCTCTCTCTCTCTCTCCTCTGTGTCTGTATGTGTGTCTTTGTCTCTTCCTGTCTCTGTAAATGTCTACCTAGCTCTCTCTCCTCTCTCTCTCTCTCTCTCTCTCTCTCTCTCTCTCTCTCTCTCTCTCTCTCTCCCCTCTGTGTCTGTATGTGTGTCTTTGTCTCTTCCTGTCTCTGTCTATGTCTGCCTAGCTCTCTCTCTCTCTCTCTCTCTCTCTCTCTCTCTCTCTCTCTCTCTCTCCCTCTGTGTCTGTATGTGTGTCTTTGTCTCTTCCTGTCTCTGTAAATGTCTGCCTAGCTCTCTCTCTCTTCTATGTCTGTATGTGTGTCTTTGTCTCTTTATGTCCTTGTAAATGTCTGCCTAGCTCTTTCTCTCTCTCTCTCTCTCTCTCTCTCTCTCTCTCTCTCTCCTCTGTGTCTGTATGTGTGTCTTTGTCTCTTCCTGTCTCTGTAAATGTCTACCTAGCTCTCTCTCTCTCTCTCTCTCTCTCTCTCTCTCTCTCTCTCTCTCTCTCTCTCTCTCTCCCCTCTGTGTCTGTATGTGTGTCTTTGTCTCTTCCTGTCTCTGTAAATGTCTGCCTAGCTCTCCTCTCTCTCTCTCACTCTCTCTCTCTCTCCTCCCCCCCCCTGTGTCTGTATGTGTGTCTTTGTCTCTTCTGTCTCTGTAAAATTTTGCCTAGCTCTCTCTCTCTCTCTCTCCCCTCTCTCTCTCTCTCCCCTCTCTTCTCCCCTCTGTGTCTGTTGTGTGTCTTTTTTCTTTCTGTCTCTGTAAATGTCTGCCTAGCCCCCTTTCTCTCCTTTACTCTCCTCCCTCTCTCTCTTCTGTGTCTGTAGTGTGTTTTGTCTTTCTGCTCTGTAAATGTCTCCCAGCTCTCTCTCTCTCTCTCTCTCTCCTCTCCTCCCCCCGTGTCGTATGTGTGCTTTTTCTCTTCCTGTTTTTAAAAATCTTGTCTTTCCTCTCTCCCCTCTCTCTCTTCTCCTCTCACCTCTTCCCCTCTGTTTGTATTGGTCTTTGTCTCTTCTGTCTCTGTAAAGTCTGCCTATCTTCTCTCTCTCTCTCTCTCTCCCCCCTCTCCTCTCTCCCTCTGTGTCTGTATGTGTGTCTTTGTCTCTTCTTCTCTGTAATTTCCCAGCTCTTTTTCTCTCTCTCTCTCCCATCTCTCTCTCTCCTTTTGTGTCTGTATGTGTGCTTTGTCTCTTCCTGTCTTGTAAATGTCGCCCAGCTCTCTCCTCTCTCTTTCTCTTTCCCCCTCTCCTCCCCCCCGTTCTGATGGTGCTTTGTCTCTTCCTGTCTCTGTTATGTCTTCCCCAGCTCTCTCTCTCTCTCTCTCTCCCCTCTCCCCTCTGTGTCTTATGTGTGCTTTGTCCTTCCCTTTTCTGTAAATTCTCCCAGCTCTCCTCCCTCTCTCTCCTCCTCCTCTCCTCTCTCTCTCTCTCCTCGGTTGTATGGTGCTTTGTCTCTTTCCCGTCTCGTAAATGTCTACCTACTCTCTCTCTCTCTCTCTCTCCCTTTTTCTCTCTCGTCTCCCCTCTCTCTCTCTCTCTCCCCTCTGTGTCTGTATGTGTGCTTGTCTCTTCCCGTCTCTGTAAATGTCTACCCCTCTCTCCTCTCCTCTCCTCCTCGTCTCTCTCTCTCTCCCCCCTCTGTGTCTGTATGTGTGCTTTGTCTCTTTCCCGTCTCTGTAAATTTTCTACCCCCGCTCTCTCTCTCTCTCTCTCCTCTCTCTCTCTTTTTTTTCTCTCTCTCTCTCCCCTCTGTGTCGTATGTGTGTCTTTGTCTCTTCCTGTCTCTGTAAATGTCTCCTAGCTCTCTCTCTCTCCTCTCCTTCTCTCTCTCTCCTCTCTTCTCTCTCTCTCTCTCCTCTGTGTCTGTATGTGTGTCTTTTTCTCTTCTGTCTCTGTAAATGTCTCCTAGCACTTTCTCTCTCTCTCTCCTCTCTCTCTTCTCTCTCTCTCTCTCCTTTTGTGTCTGTATGTGTGTCTTTGTCTCTTCATGTCTCTGTAAATGTCTCCTCTCTTCTCTCCCCCTCTCTCTCTCTCACCACTCTCTCTCTTTTCTTTTCTTCCCGTCTTATTTCTCTTTTCTTTCCCTCTGTTTCTGCCCAGTTTTTCTTCTTCTCAAAATTTTCGTTCCTCTCTCCCCTTGTCTAAGTTGCCTTTGTCTCTTCCTGTCTCTGTAAATGTCTGCCCACTCTCTCTCTCTCTCTCCCTTTTCTTATGTGTGTCTTTTTCTCTTCTTCTCTGTAATGTTGCCTTTCCCCTCTCTCTCTCTTCCCCCTCTCTTTTCTCCCTCCCTCTGTTCTGTAGTGGTTCTTTGTCTCTTTCCTGTCTCTGTAATGTCTGTCTTGCTCTCCCTTTCCCTCCTTTCTCTCTCTCTTTTCCCCTTCTCTCCCCTTTTTTATTTTTTTTCTTGTTTTGTAAAAGTTTTTCCCCACTTTTCCTCTTCCTGCCCCCCTGTTCAAACTTTTTCTTCCCTTTTTTAAAATCTTCTACCCTCTCTTCCCTTTTCCCCCTCCTCTCTCTCTCCTCT
>JACEFZ010013078.1:0-18459 GCA_014155875.1 Cepaea nemoralis
TATGGGGTATAAAAAAGCTGAATCAACAGGAAACAGAAAGTTTTTTCTCTTTTTTTAGGTTAATTTTTCTGGGCATCAGGGCATGAAGTTGGGGGGTGTGGGGGTTTAGGAAGGAAAAATAAACATTGACAAAAATTCTGGAATACAATTGTTGGGAATGTACATACCGCAATGCGGGGAAAACAAATGATGTGGACATTTATTTCAAAATAATAGATTTTTGTGACCCACCTTCGTTTGTCGGGTGTAGGGGCCACCAAAAAAGTCCATCAAAAAACCGGAATTCCCCGCAAACCCATTCCCGGCCCCCCCCCCTTTGTTTTAGCCTACAAACCAAGGGCAAAAATTGGTTTTTCTCACTGGCACCAAAATAAACTATAAAACAATCGTCCCCCCCATGGGAAAAATCATATTAGAAAAAAACAAAAATAAAAAAAAGGTTAGACAGGAAACCCCAAAGCAATACACTCTGAGGTTTAAAAATTTGTTAGGTTTTCAAATAGTAGGTTTATAAAAAATATAAAAAATGAACAGGCATGGAGGGAAAACTACTGCAGCCAAATTTCAAGTTTATACCCTGTACAGATGCCCCGGGAAACGGGTTTGGGCTTCTTATGGCCCAAACCCCGGGTTAAATTTCTGCCCGCCACATTGGAAAATGAACCCCGTACGATACAGCTGGTATTTGGTTTCCCGAAGGTTCTTAGAAAGAACCCCACAGCACCCAAAGTGGGTAATTTTCATCGAGAGCCAACACCCCCCCCCCCATTGTGAAAAGTCCTGGAGAGACCACACATCCCCGGGATGCCCCGGGGGGAAACCCCACATATCCATTTTAAAAGTCCCGGAGAGACCACACATTTTAACCCTGTAAATGTCCTGGAAGACCTAAGCACCCAGGGGAAGGTTTTGGAGGGGAACCCCACAGATCCTGTGGAGTCCTGAGAGACCAACCGCTCATGTGGATTTTTCCCGGAAAGACCAAACAGCATCCCCGTGTGTTCCGGGGGGAAACCCCCCAGCATCCCTGGGGATTCCTGGGAGAAACCCCCAGCCCCAGTTAAAAGTCCTGGGGGACCAAAAAAACCCCGGCAATGTCCTGGAAAACCCCACCCGAAACCCTGTGATGGGCCTGGAGAGACCCCCAGCACCCATGGGAATTTTCCCGGAGAGACAACCCAGGGAAACCCTGTTAATGTCCTGGAAGACCACACAGAAACCCCTGTTGGTGGGCCTGGGGAGCCCCATAGCATCCAGTGGGTGTCCTGGAAAAGCTTTTTTTGGGGTTTAAACCACCAAACAACATCCCTCATGGGGGGAAATTTTCAAGTGACTCCTCGGGAAAAGGGTAAATTGGGCAGAGAGTCGTATCATTTTAAATTGGGGTATTTACTATTTAGCCACCACAAATAGATGGGCCGTAAAAACAAAATAAAGGTACCTCAATGGGGGCCTTTTAAAGGGCCCAATTTTTTAAGTGGGAAAATATTTACATTTTGTGAAGGGGAGACGTTCGGGTTTCTCACGCTCCTAATACGGTTTTTTTTAAAGGGCACCCGGTGTCCATTTCCTTACCCGTCACCCGCGTCTTTCGTGTCACTGTCTGGCTGCGAGATTGGGCTTCAAACGGATATGAAACTGCTTCAAAAAAAAATTTTTCCCTCCCTATTAAAAATTAAAATATAGTCCAAAATTTTCAAAAAATTTTTATTTAAACTGCCCAAAAAAATTTATTCACATTAATTGAGTAGTTTTAAATTTTCACGTTTTTTAGTCGAACGATATGTCGGCCGTCAAGACCCGCGGTTAAACTTCACAAAGCACATTTCGCAAAAAATCTGTTTTAAACCCGAAAATTCAGAATTTATTTTTTCCCCTTCTTCTTTTTCCCTTTTTCTTCTTCTTCTTCTTCTCTTCTTCTTCTTTTTCTTCTTTCTTTTCTTCTTCTTCTTCTTCTTCTTTTCTTCTTTTCTTTTTTCTTCTTCTTCTTCTTTTCCTTCTTTCCTCTCCTCCTTCTTTTTTCTTCTTTTCTTCTTTTCTTCTTCTTTCTTCTTTTTTCTTCTTCTTTTTCTTTTTCTTCTTCTTCTTCTTCTTTTTCTTCTTTCTTTTTCTTCTTCTTTTTCTCTCTTCTTTTCTTTCTTCTTTTTCTTCTTCTTTTTCCCGCAGTTCCAAAAAAATTGAGGTTCTTTACGGGCAATACAACCCGGGTCTCCATTCGCCCTCGGGTTTTACCTTCTCTTGCCAGTCGTTTTTAAAAGTGCTTGTAGGTCTGAAATTATAAATATCCCCCACCGTCTTTTTGGGTTCAAACCCGGTTTTTCTTCGGTTTCTTTTAGCCCCTGAGTGAAAGCGAGTTTTTTTCCCTATTATTTTCCCCAAATTCTTTATAGGCCCCAAACCCAATTTAGTCTTTTAAACCCTTCTTTAAAAAATGGAGGTTGTGTTTGTTGTTTGTCTTAAGAATGATGATAAACCATTCATTTCAATCCAGTGGGGTTGAAAGTATGGAGCCCTGAGTTCTAAGATGGCTGATAAGGCCTATTCTGGCTCGAAATGTTCTTTGACAATGTGGGCAAAGAATGACTGACGTTCCAGGAGGAGGATCTGCAGTGGTTTTTCTGTCCAGTCTTTTCTTCACAGCTCTTGCAGTCCTGGTTTCTTCACAAGTGACTGCACCCTTGCGTAATGGTGTACGCCAGGAATTTCGGTCTTTGGCAGCAGTCTCCCATGTGTCATGATGAATTCCAAAAGCTTTGAATGCGATTTTCAATGTCTTTAAAGCGTTTCCTCTGGCCGTCTTGTGGGCGTTTACCACAACGCAGCTCGCAGTAAAATATTCGTTTAGGGAGCCGGTGATCTGGCATGCGAGTTAAGTGACCAGCCCAGCAAATCTGATTCTTCATTAGTAGAATGTGGATACTGGGCATGGAAGCTCTTTCTAGGACTTCAGTGTCTGAGGTCTTGTCTTGCCATTTAATCTTCAATAGCTTCCTAAGGCAGACTGTGTGGAAGTGGTTTAATTTCCTAGCGTGTCGCTGATACAATGTCAAGGTTTCACAAGCATTTACGAGTGTGGATAATACAACAGCTTTATAGAGTTTTAGCTTTGTTTGCAGGCTTATTCCATTTCTATCCCATACATAGTTTGTTGTCTTCTCTAACGATTTCAACATCCATGTTGTCTTATTTTGTTGTCTTTAGTATGAGTGTGAGATTGATGTCTTCCTCCGCCATTTCAACATCCCTGTTGTCTTATTTTGTTGTCTTTAGTATGAGTGTGAGTTTGTTGTCTTTCCCAACGATTTCATCATCGCTGTTGTCTTATTTTGTTGTCTTTAGTGTGAGTGTGAATTAGTTGTCTTTCCCCACGATTTCATCATCGCTGTTGTCTTATTTTGTTGTCTTTAGTATGAGTGTGAGATTGATGTCTTCCTCCGCCATTTCAACATCCCCGTTGTCTTATTTGTTGTCTTTAGTATGAGTGTGAGTTTGTTGTCTTTCCCCACGATTTCATAATGGCTGTTGTCTTATTTTGTTGTCTTAGTGTGAGTGTGAGATCGATGTCTTCCTCCGCCATTTCAACATCCCCGTTGTCTTATTTTGTTGTCTTTAGTATGAGTGTGAGTTTGTTGTCTTTCCCACGATTTCATCATCGCTGTTGTCTTATTTTGTTGTCTTTAGTATGAGTGTGAGATTGATGTCTTCCTCCGCCATTTCAACATCCCCGTTGTCTTATTTTGTTGTCTTTAGTATGAGTGTGAGTTTGTTGTCTTTCCCCACGATTTCATCATCGCTGTTGTCTTATTTTGTTGTCTTTAGTGTGAGTATGAGATTGATGTCTTCCTCCGCCATTTCAACATCCCCGTTGTCTTATTTTGTTGTCTTTAGTATGAGTGTGAGTTTGTTGTCTTTCCCCACGATTTCATCATCGCTGTTGTCTTATTTTGTTGTCTTTAGTATGAGTGTGAGATTGATGTCTTCCTCCGCCATTTCAACATCCCCGTTGTCTTGTTTTGTTGTCTTTAGTATGAGTGTGAATTTGTTGTCTTTCCCCACGATTTCATCATTGCTGTTGTCTTATTTTGTTGTCTTTAGTATGAGTGTGAGTTTGTTGTCTTTCCCCACGATTTCATCATCGCTGTTGTCTTATTTTGTTATCTTTAGTGTGAGTGTGAGATTGATGTCTTCCTCCGCCATTTCAACATCCCCGTTGTCTTATTTTGTTGTCTTTAGTATGAGTGTGAGTTTGTTGTCTTTCCCCAAGATTTCATCATCGCTCTTGTCTTATTTTGTTATCTTTAGTATGAGTGTGAGATTGATGTCTTCCTCCGCCATTTCAACATCCCCGTTGTCTTATTTTGTTGTCTTTAGTATGAGTGTGAGTTTGTTGTCTTTCCCCACGATTTCATCATCGCTGTTGTCTTATTTTGTTGTCTTTGTGTGAGTGTGAGATTGATGTCTTCCTCCGCCATTTCATCATCCCTGTTGTCTTATTTTGTTGTCTTTAGTATGAGTGTGAATTAGTTGTCTTCCCCCAATATTTCAGCATCCCTGTTGTCTTATTTTGCATTGAAGAAAGATGAGTCACTGAAGTTGGTTGAGATTGCTTCAAATTGTTGTTTTTTTTCATTCACTTGCTTTAAACTCAAGCGTAGTCCTCTGGTCTTTACTTCTTTCTTCTCCTTCTATGAGCGCCAAGCAATGTATGTGCATTTATTTATGAACTGTCTCAGTGGCCTCAACGAGTTCCCCAATTAATGTTATCTAAACCAAGCTTGCCATAGAATATTTTCCTTGAAATCTGCTCATGTGGCAAATACTGTGAAGATACATATTTATTACTATAGCGTGTGTTGTAGATGATGATGATGATGATGATGATGTTGCCAGAGAAACCAGCGTGTTTATGTCGTATGAAATCACTCTTCTTTGTCGTTCGTCCGATATTTTTTTGCTTTGGACGTATCTGCGTTGTTTCAGTATATAGTGTGACATTTGTTCCCTGTGGTCGATACATCCGAAATCCGCGAACGTTTGTTGACCGGGTAGCTTTCCCGCTTATTTTTAAGGACTCTTCGGAGTCAGAAGGTTATAAGGTCATCTTCGTCTCTCTATCCACTGGCGTCACACCACTTGGCCCGTTAGGAACAGCCGTCTGCATGCCGGTCGGCTTTCAAGGGAAGGCAGGGGCAGACCATAGGAAAAATCTTATAATCTTAGGAGGTTTCCGTAATTACAGAGTCGAAACTCTGATGCTGAGATCACCCAAGGAATCGTCACATCTTGCACATGGTTGTAGATCTTTCAGCCAGCTACAACAAGATAGTCAGCTTTGTATTTTATCACGTCACTGCAACCATGGATCCAGCTGTGTCTCTGCCCAGACATCAGTTCTTGGGAGATAACTGTGAGTGTTTTCTGTTGCTTTCCGCAACCACAGAGGACGTGTGCAGGCTTACACATTCTACTGCCAGTAGCCTTTGTCATGATTTATTTCTTTTAGTTTTGTCACTACACCATTCAATTACTGCCTAATCGATATTTAACGTACATCGTGACAATTGCAAAGATCAAGGGACAGAGGCAGTCCAAGAGAAATTATGCTGGATGGATTGAGACGGCGGCATGGAGGAATATCAGCAGCAGAGTTGACCCAGAAAACCAAAGACCGAGATCTGTGGAGAGACATGGTCATCTACTCCAACTGGCAGGGCACGTGATGATGATTAGTGCACACCAGACTTCTTAATATTTTTTGCACTTATCCGAGTAGGTAATGCTTTTGAGTGGCTATGGCATTATCAGAAAGAGGTTTTCTTTTTGGCATTAGGTTCAAGTTTGATGACGAAGACAACTAAAACCTGTGCGGGCTAGCCGCGGTAGTGTTGTACTGGACACTCGCCTCCCGGCCCGGGGTCATGGGTTCAATTGGCATCAAAATGGATTAGAGTTGTTAAAACTGACCTGACTCCCGGTCGACCCAGTCTTGAATGGGTATTTGGAGATATCTTGGGAAGTAAAGGCGGCCGATGTGATATTAACCACATGACCCACCAAATGCCGATAGGTCTAGACAAATATGGGTCCAGGGCCGTGTGCTGAGTCGGGCTACGGCGTGTGCAAGGTCGCTTTACTTCCTGCCATGGGGGAGGGGGGGGGGGAAGCGTTGCCACCTAATGCCCAGTCTCTGACACGGAGGAAGCGTTGCCACCTGGGGTCCAGTTCTTGTAGTGGGGGAGGCGTTGCCAACTGTCACCCAGTCCCTGCAGTGGTGGAAGGGTTGCCACCTCAGGCCCAGTCCCTGCCGTGGTGGAAGGGTTGCTACCTGGGGCCCAATCCCTGTAGTGAGGGAAGAGTTGCCACATGGGGCCCAGTCCCTGTCATGAGGAAGCGTTGCCACCTTGGGTCCAGTCTCTGCAGTGATGCGAGGGTTGCCACCTGGGGATTACTCCCTGACATGGGGAAAGCGTCGCCACCTGGTGCCCAATCCCTGCCTGTCGGTGTCTGCTGTGCTACATTATGATCTGGTTACATCCTTAGTAACCGTTGCTATGTCAAAGGAGGTTAACAACGTAATTCGCAATCCCGCCTCCCGTATTCGACACACAGCAGCAGGTGATTTGTACCGCCTTGTGCTGGTTTTCATAAAATCTTATGAGTGCCGGTGGTTCAGAAAGCAATGGCAAACTAATAAGCTTAAACTTACCCAGAAATCAAAAGTATGTTACTTGCATATCGGTTAAAGGACGTCGCAGTCAATTCTAGCATTTTTTTTTTTTTTGCTGTTTCTGATTTCTTGGTAAGTTTACGTTCAGTAGTTTGCCATTGCTTTCTGAACGACCGGCTCTAATACCATTATGTGGAAACCAACGCAATGCGGTCAGAAATAACAAAAAGCCAAAAATGCTGGAGTTGGATGCGACGTCCTGTAAAGGACATGCAACTATTATTTTTTTTTAAATGTATATCCTAATATATCTCTGCGCAGACGTGACGTTTTAATTACAACTCACAGTCTTCTACAGGATTGACAATGACCCAACCAGCCAGCCAAAGTGGAGACGTATACATCCATATTTCTTAGAATATCATCATACTGACAGACGATGTCTTCTAGAGATTAGAACAAGAATCGTCATGGCCATATATCTTTTTCCTAAATAGAAAACATACCCATGGAATAAAAAGCTGTCAATTGCAGTAAGAAAGAGCGTGTTAAAGTGATATTTAGAACCTATTTATTGCGAGGATGTGAGACAAGCACAATGAGCAGACAAACTAAGCAACATCTGTTGATAGTGGAAATGTTGTTTCTGAGAGAAATGAAAAAGCTACAAAGGACAAATGACAAATGAAGGAGACATTTCTTCAAGAATTAAATAACAGCCCAAACTTGATCAGAGACAATTAAACGTTGACGGTCACGAATTTTTGGGCACACTATGGGGAGAAAGAAGTGTGAAAACTTAGTGACATCTGGGTCAGTCCGATTATGCTTCTTTTCAATAATTTACAAATCAAATGGAACCAGTAGAAGAGGCCAAACATGTAAACGATTGACAGGGGGAATAACAGAGTCCATGGGAATCAAGATATATGAAGCTCATAATCGGAAAAAATGATGGAAAAGAGCAAAGCATAGACAAATATGTAAATACCTGGATGGTTTGGCAGCATGACTGTCATTGATTTGAGAATGTTTTTTTTTCCTTTATGAATATAACATGCACATTAGATATTTGATGCATGAATGATAAGTTGTGGGCCGAATGTAAGGCTGACATATGTGCCAGATTTGTGACCCTTTGAAAATAAAGTTCGATCGTTCGACATACTCAGGACAAGAAGACAGAGCTGATACACGACTCTGATGATCGTGTTAAGTGGAGAACTATGACAATCCACATTTATCGACATGGCACATGATTATGATGACGATGAAGATTTACTTGTATTTTCTCGAATTCGTCCAACGCTGGATTCGAACCCAAAAATTTTAGATTTAAAATTGCATTCCCTATCTCTAAAATACTCAGATACCCCCTCCCCCTCCCCCAACCTCACATCCGTCGAGCATATTCTTGTGACCATTAGTGATTATTGTGACAATACAACTAAATAGACAAGGGGCGTAGTCATCAGTTAAATGACAATATCAGATTATAATACAGACTTCATGAATTATTTATTTTCTAACCACATTACACATATTTTACTGAACAAGATCGGTGTGAGAATTTAAAAAAAAAATTAAACGCATATTCAAAGACCAAGAGTGTGACTAAAGTGCACTCTTTTATCACGGTTGATGGTGCAGACCGCCTTGTGCGAGGAGCACGCTTTCCACCGCATCCAGGAGAGAAAGGTCTTTCCTAGATATAGAAACTCGGAGCAGAAATAGTGGTAGTGGTTAGACTGGCTCAGGCTCGTTATGGGCAATGGCAAAATTTATACTGCCAACAGCTATAGATATGTCGGGTGTTTTATAAGGATAGTATTTTTATACAAGAGTGCAAGTATGACTATGCGATTAAGTGAAGTATATATAAGATGACAGATGATGTAAAACTGCACGGAGGTATGTGAATTTTTTATAATTGATGTGTCACTCTGTGGTTCGTCATGTGTACAACGCAGGATGTGAGAGAGTCAAATAAAACATTCTAGTCAGCCACTCATACCAATTTCAAAGTGTTACTTCTGACAACTCAACACGGCGGCCTGCATCCAAATCACCCGCTGTTGTATTTCTAATGCGGTATGTGCTGTTGCGAATCGCGTTCGAAACCCTTGTGCCACAGCTCAGTCATCTACGTAGCCTTGACATAATTCCTCACAAATCTGCTCATGTCAATATTTCATTTCTGTACATCATGATTGACTTGATTAGCTCTTAACAACTTTTTCTCGCCTGGATATTTTACAAAACAACAAGTTGAAAGTCTGCCTGTACTTAGAGCTCATGATCAAGTAGATTATTATATTTACTGAGGCGTTAATAGCAAGTAGAGTTTCAGTTACATAGAGAAGAGCTTCTTGTAAGTTTGCATAATCACCAAACACTGATAATTCCGGTTCTATGGCTTGAGCAAACAACAGCACGCAATCCGGGAAAAAGGCAACCATGAAATTAATTAAAAGTAATATGACCATCATGATAATTTTTCTGTCGCGTATGGATAATTTCCCAGAAGTCAATTCACCGGCTTCTGCAGCCCGCCATCTACTACTTCTTTTGAGGTGGAAGATCAAGACGTAGGTACATACACTGACCCAGACAATTGTTAGAAGGTTTAGGGCACAAGTGATACCTGTAGACAAAGCCTCCATTTCAAGGACACAATTAGAGTCGACATACATTGGTAGAGTTTGGTTTGTGGCGATGTTTAGTCTCAACTTGTAACTAGACGCCAAGTACATGGGTAAAACTGAAACTGCCATGGTTACACTAATCACGATTAGGATAACAACAGATCTTTGCGGCGTGATTATATCGTGGACTTTGATTGGTTGAACAATGCATAGACATCTCTCACACGTGATAAACGCTATAATCCAATTACTTATTCTTTTAAAACAAAAGTACGGCCTTCCCAAAATTAGTACTCCAATGTCGAATACACTGAAATCCAAGTTTAAATGTTGTAGGTCAGGATAAAAACACACAGATGTTAGAAAACTAAAAGTAAGCATCAAAAAGTCAGAAACTGATAACCACAGAAGGCTAATATTCGTGGTGTCACTTGAGTTCCATATTTGCAAACACGAAAATGTTGATTAAATTAACAACGATCCCATATAGCGATACAACAGAATAAATGTAAGTCAGGAAGATCATTGTACAGTCCTGACTTTGATTATTTTGAATAAAACATCAAAGTGAGTGGAACCGACCTGAAACAAGTCAACGTATTTAAGTATTTGGGTATTTTAACCATTTAAATGCAATGGGATGGTGATTCGTCTTACGTGATTTCCCGTTTCTGCGATGCGCTTATACAGAGTGTTTGCAAAGGCTCACTACACTTTGTATGTTGAACAAATTTGACAAATGAAGTACAGGTCATCAATAAATGTGCTCCACAGCAATATGCAGCGAATGGCTGTCGTCAGCTGCAGCAATTCTTTGCATTTCAAACAGAATGGTGTTATCAACGGAAGAAAGAATTGTGCTTGGTTGAACACGTTTTTCGAAATGGCAGTCGATACACACGGATAGTTGTTCAAAGATTTATTGCAAGATAATTTCCTAGACATTCATGTAGTGTCGATCGTGTATTAGTTAATCTATTTTTGTTTGTTTGTTCTGTGCTGACGAAGGCTTTGGCCGCAACGTCCATTGTTTTTTGTAGTTGTGCTTTGGTAAAACTCTCAACCTACTTCTCGTTTTTCAGTGATTCATTCATTGCTTTTCAAGTTTTACCGCAGTTCACCTTATTCTCGATAACCACGCTTCATTCCCACGAACTGCTACTATATGTTTTATGTTCCGTCCTCATAGTCTGTTAAGCTTTTGTTTGTTTTTACAGTCCATTCAGTGTGTGTTGTGTGCTTAGTATTTGTGTGATATTTAGACATTCATGTAGTGTCGATCGTGTATTAGTTAATCTATTTTTGTTTGTTTGTTCTGTGCTGACGAAGGCTTTGGCCGCAACGTCCATTGTTTTTTGTAGTTGTGCTTTGGTAAAACTCTCAACCTACTTCTCGTTTTTCAGTGATTCATTCATTGGTAAACAACAGGCACGTTTCAGAAGGGAGGGTATTTGACAATATGAGGAAACGTGTAAACACCTGTTATAATGAATACTTCATTGGTACTTTCCAGTTTCCCAAAACAGCGTTAGACCATAGCAGTAACTATTGCAACTAATTTAATTGATTTGTTTAGCACATTATTTCTTCTTCATTCTGCGTTCATCCGGATGTATTTTTTTTTCCGGATGTGACTGCGTTGTGCCTGTTTACAACAGAGCTGCGTTCTTGCGCCGTTAGGCCGACACATCCGACTTCTGCGGGCATTTGTTGACCGGGTTAACCTTCCTGGTAGCACATTATTTGATGACATTACGTTCTTCATTCTCATCTCATCTCATCTCATCTCATCATGTTCCTCTTGTACTTTGCGGTGTCGAGGTGAAGTATAAACTGAGAGTGTCCCGATTACGGGCTTCATGTATCGATATTCCCACGTTTACGTGGTCGGCCTCTTCTTATGTTTCCATCTGGTCTGTACATCATTGCTTGTTGTGGTATGCTGTTTAATGGTAACATACTTGCATGGCCAAACCATTTGACTTGTTGCTTTCTAATAAAATATAGTGCTGCTATAACCCCCACTTTAGTCCTGATTTCTTCATTTATGATCTTATTTCTTCTTGATACATTGAGTATTCTTCTCAGGAATCTCATTTCTGTTGTTGTGAATTTTCTTTTCTCTTTTTCTGTCATATTCCAGGTTTGGCGTTGGTAGCATAGAGTTGGTAGGAAGATCGTGTTGTAGATTGTGTTGTAGTAGTTATTGATAAATGTTTGTTCTTTATTATTGGTGCCATTTGTCCAATGAGTTGGTTAACCTTATTGCATCTATTTTCGGTTTCTTCTTCTGATCTGCCATTTGATGATATTATACTTCCCAGGTACTTGAAACTCTTCACTTGTTTCAAGGGATGTTCGTTTATGTGAATTGTTGTTGTTGTTTGTTCTTCTTTAGTTATAGTCATTACCTCTGTTTTGCTTGTGCTAATTTTCATGTTATGCTCCCTACACATTTCGTTTAGACTATTCATGTGGTCTTGTAATTCAGCTTCTGATTTTGCTATTAGTGCCTGGTCGTCCGCAAAACATTTTTATGTTTTCAAATGTGTTATACATACAAAGTTTAGTGAGACTTTACAAACACCCGATATATCGCCGGGAAGTCATTGTGTTATAATACAAAATGTCTGCTACTATATTAATAAAATTTAAGTCATAACTGTGACACACTTCCCATTTTCCGTCTTTTATTTTCCTTTAGTCCAAACCTACGTTTTGTGTAGTACAGAATATATTAATAAAAGCAGACGGAAGATGCATTAAAGACATTGAAAGCATATTAGCCCAAGCAACGGTAGAATTGACCAAGATGAAGAATATTCTATATAATTTATCGTTGTCAATAGATGTGATCTCCGTGGTCAATGTGTTACGGACGCGGTTCGTGATATCGCATACCGGCGTTAGAAAGACAATTCTTGCTATTTGGCAGCAAACCGCCTTAGGCTGGTTTTTAAGAAATGGTATAAGTGCCGGTCGTTCAGAAAGCAATGGTAAACTACTAAACATAAACTTGCCAAGACCTCAACAACAGCAACAAATTCTGCTGTTGACTGCGACGTCCTGTAAGAGAGGTGAGGAAAAGTGATATTAAGAGCTAAACAGGGCTAATCATGATGAACGGGGGGGGGGGGGGGGGGGGGGGAATCATGGACAATTAACAGACAAGTGAGAAATTATGTTGAAGCTGCGGAGATGTGGTTTTATAGGAGAATGATGAAGATGCTGTGGAGTGAACAACGAGTGATGACGATAGTTTGAAAGACATTCATCCAACAAGGGAATTGGTTATTCGCATTAGAAGAGACAGTCCACATATTTTTAGGTATGTCTTGAGAAGGGGACAGGTGGAGTATGTCGTCCCAGCAGAAAAGTAGAGGGAAGGAGAAGCAGGGGGATCAAGAGAGAAGACACAGACAGTTTGACATCATGACATGGAGGAATATTGGTATCAGAAATGACTGGCAGCACAAGAGAGAGAAAGTCATGTCCAGACATGATAACCAGCGCCAAACGGCATGGACTATAAGAAGATTGGCATTACACGAGACAGAAGACTGTGGACAGACATGATCACCAACACCACACGGCATGGACTATAAGAAGATTGGCAGTACACGAGACAGAAGGCTGTGGACAGACATGATCACCAACGCCACACGGCATGGACTATAAGAAGATTGGCAGTACACGAGACAGAAGGCTGTGGACAGACATGATCACCAACGCCACACGGCATGGACTATATGTAGATTGGCATTACACGAGACAGAAGGCTGTGGACAGACATGATCACCAACGCCACACGGCATCAATTATAAGAAGATCGGCAGTATATGAGACAGAAGGCAACTTACCGAGAATTCGAACCTGGTCTACCGTAAAAGAACCCGACATTATAGCCACTCGGCCAGCCACTGTCCTTTGACCTATTCCTGGGCAATATAAATGTATCTGGCGTATAGTGTCATTATGCGTACAAGTAATGAGATCTTTTACCAAGGACGCATTGAGTACGTTATCATAAACCCATTTTATTCTACAAACCAGTTGGTACTCGGTAGGTGATATAGTTAGTATCACAGCAGTCGCATTTATTTCTCAAAACATTTTCTGGTACCCATTTTTTGGTGTGATAACCTTAGAAGCCCACATCAGTTTCAAAATGTCCGTGCCAACACAGATATGAACCCTTGACCACTGAGCGGCGGGCGAAGTCTAGCCACCACACTGTGGCTGGTCACTAGTGCCTGATGGTGTTGCTTGAGGATGAGTCATGTCCGTAATTCGAAATTGTAGGTCAGTGTGTGTGTGTGTGTATACGGGTAGCGGGGTAGGGGTATACCCTATCAAAGGAGAAGTAAGGTGCCTCCTTCCCTCCGCTAGCCTACGGGACACCCTTGGGCAAGGTGGAGTACCCGTTTAGCCCCCCCCCCCCCCCCAACAGGGTAACGTGAAGCCATGGGAGCAGGTGGTGGATTGGACTTGGGAGCAGCCGACAGATAGTTGTTGGTTATGGTTTCAAGTCAGTGACGGTGGGCAGAGGATCTCTCAGTAGAGACAATGGCTACGGTCATCCGATCAGTATGGTCACTGCAGGAAGGAAGAATGGTAGACTTCCCTCCTTATTGATTCCCGGGCAGAGGAGGCTCGTCAGCCTTGGTTGGTATCTCTTCTAAGAGAGGGAACTCTAAATCTCAAACCTCCGCTGCCTTGCGGGTATACCCATATGGGAAAGGCTTCGGGGAGTAAACCCGAGGACAAATCCGGAGATGGAGTCCCTAAGGCAGTTCCATGTTGTAAACAACATAGTTCTGGCAACTCCTGCGACGGCACCGACGCCAAGTTGCATTGGCTACTGCCTTTCCCTTGGTCAACATCGGCGACGTGGAGAGGGGGAACCTGCTACTGGGCAACAGCTGGTTCTCCGATTTCCATTGCCCAGGCTTGTGCCCCTGAAGAGGTCACTTCAGCACCGCGTAAAGCGGTGACACAACACGGGAAGTAGCATTTGCCGGTTATAAGTCTTAATGCTCGATTGGCGTAGAGCAAGGCGCCAGGGGCTACTTCCGACGGTGGGAGAGATCATCGTATCTCACTAGACAGCTACCGCCGCCTAAGCTGGCAGCCCCCAGTCAATAAGTGTTGTCTCGCCACGGTTCATCTGCTCCTGAGGGTGTGTGGAGCTTAGGGGAAATCCTGACACATGGACCCGCCAATCTATACACCTAACAGCAAGAAAAAAAACAAACAACCGGCCCTAAGGCTGGGAACATGGAACGTAAGAACCATGACCCCTGCATCTCAGACGATCTAAATGAGATTGTGGATGCCCGCAAAACTGCAGTGATAAACAACGAACTGCTAAGGACTGGGGATAGACATTGTCGCCCTGCAAGAGACCAGACTCCAAGAATCTGGAAGCATCAAGGAGAGGGACTTCACTTTCTACTGGCATGGCAAGCCGTGCGGAGAGACCAGGGAGCATGGAGTTGGCTTCGCTATCAGAAACAAGCTGCTCAATTCCATCATACCACCAAGTGATGGCACTGAAAGAATATTGAAGCTCAACTCCAGACAGAGGCGGGCCCCAGTTAGTATTAAAAGCTTTTACGCCCCAACACTAACTGCAGCATCAAAATCTAAAGACAAGTTCTATGACGACCTTAGCAAAGAAGTCAGTGAAACACCAGAGAAACAAAATCTTTTATCCTGGGGGTTTTCAATGCCAGGTTGGCTCCAAATTTTCCCTTTCATGTCTGGGACAGTTTGGCTTTGGGGAAGATCAATGACAATGGACAACGTCTCTTGGAATTCTGCAGCCACCATAATCTGTGCGTGCCCAACACCTTCTTTGACACGAAACCTCAACACAAGGTGTCATGGAGGCCCCCCAGATCAAAGAACGGCACCAACTCGACCTGGGGCTCACTAAACGCAGCAACCTCCGCAATGTACGGATGACTCGCAGCTATCATGGTGCTGGCTGCGACACCGACCATTCACTCGTCTCCAGCAGGTGAAGATAAACCCCAAGAGAATCTACAGAAGCCGAACAGAAGGAAGACCACGCATTGACACCAGTGGCACCCAAAATAAAGAAGGTCAACAAATTCATGCAGGCTCTAGCGGATACTCTGCCGGCCCCCAGACGGAGATTCCACCGAGAGATGGAGTCATTTTCGCGACACCATCTACAAAACAGCACTATCAACATTTTGGGAAGAAGCAAACTAAGTCAACCGACTGGTTTGAAGCACACTCTGAAGAGCATGCTCCCAGTCCTGGAGATAAAGAGACATGCATTCTCGATGTATAAACATCACCTTCAGAGAAAAACACTGCAGGCATTGCGAACGGCCAGAAATAGAGTACAACAGATGGCAAGAAGATGTGCGAATAGGTACTGGCTACAGCTCTCTGCTCAAATTCAAACTTGTGCAGGACACTGGAAATATAAGAGGAATGTATGAGGGCATCAAGCAAGCTGTCGGTCCATCAAAAAATAAGATGGCCCCTTTACGATCAACTGAGGGGGTAATCATAAAAGATCGAGCGAAACAAATGGATCGCTGGGTAGAACACTACTCAGAGCTATACTCAGTGGATAACACTGTCAGCGAAGAAGCTCTGGAAGCCATCGATCAACAGTCCGCCATGCAATGCCTTGGATAACGAACCTTGCCTCACAGAGATCAGCGAAGCACTAGACTCTCTCAAATCCGGCAAGGCACCTGGAAAAAATAGTATTCCACCTGAAAATTTTTAAAAAGTAGCAAAGAAACAATCATCCCCGAACTGTATGCAATATTACAGCTCTGCTGGAGAGAAAAATCAAAACCACAAGATATGAAAGACGCAAAAATCGTTACCCTTTAAAAAACAAAAGGGGACAGAAGCGACTGCAACAACTATCGCGGCATTCCCTTTCAGCATTACAGGCAAGATTTTTTTCCAGAGTAATCCTTAAAAGATTACACATTCTTGCTGAAAGAATCTCCCCCAATCGCAGTGCGGATTTTGACCCAACAGGTCCACCATCGATATGATTTTCTCACTCCGGCAGCCCAAGAGAAGTGCAGAGAACAGAGGAAGCCATTATATATAGCCTTCATCGACCTCACAAAAGGGATTTGACCTCGTGAGCAGAAGCGGCCTTTTTTTAAAGGGCCTTGAAAAGGTTGGATGTCCACCCACCCTTCTTAGTCTCGTGAAATCATTCCACGAAAACATGCAGGGGACCATTTTTTTTGACGGCTCAACATTCCAGTCATTCAGCATCAGCAGCGGAGTAAAGCAGGGATGCGTGCTTGCTCCTACACTCTTTGGTATCTTCTTTTCTGTTCTCTTAAGGCAAGCATTTGGGAAATGCCACTGAAGGCATATACCTCCCACACAAGATCTGATGGCAAACTTTTTAACCATCAAGACTCAAGGCAAAGACCAAAATAAGACCAAGATGCGTAAGAGAACTACTTTTTGCAGATGATGCAGCACTGAATACTCATACAGCAGAAGATCTCCAAGGCTCATAGATCGTTTTGCAGCTGCCTTGCAAGACTTTGGGCCTACCATTAGCCTAAATAAAACACAGGTGATGGAACAAGATGCTGATGCGCCTCCGTCAATCAAAATCTCTAATTATGAATTGAAAGTCGTCCACGATTTTTTGTATTTGGGATCGACAATATCAGATAATCTTTCATTAGAGACAGAAATCGACAGACGCATTGGGAAAAGGGAGCCCAAAATTTTCCAGGCTAGCTAAAAAGTTTGGGAGAATAATAGACTAACAGAGCGTACAAAAGCTCAAGTATATAAAGCTTGTGTTGTTAGCACACTACTCTACGGGTCTGAATCCTGGATCCTGTACTCAAGACAGGAAGGAAGTTGAATTCCTTCCACATAAGATGTCTGAGACGTATCTGGGAATAACATGGAAAGACCACATAACAAACAAACAGGTGCTTGAAAGAGCAGATATTACCACAGTGCACACCCTCCTCAAGCAGAGACGCCTCGGTGGTTGGGCCAACGTATCTCGAATGGAGGACGAACGTATTCCCAAAGATCTCCTTTACGGAAGAACTAGCCACAGGAAAGAGGCCACCGGAAGACCCCAATGCGATATAGGGATGTGTGTAAACAAGATATGAAAACCATTGGAATAGATCCAGACACGTGGGAGAGAGTTGCAACAGACAGATGCTCCTGGAGAAGAGATGTACGAAACGGACTGGTGCTCTTTTAGCGCAATCAGATCCAAAACTGAGGAGAGACGGCACAGGCTCAAAGAGCAGTCATTACTGCGGGACTTGCCTCGTCTTTACAGATGCGGAAATTGTGACAGAGATGTCATTCTCGAATTGGACTATACAGTCACCCGCGGTGCTGCCAGGGACCTCCCCAAACGGCACAACTCTATATTTCCCTTTAGGACTGAAAGAGGCCCACTACTACTAGGTCCCTTTTGGGGATGGACCTGGCTAACGGTAACATCCGGTTTATGTTGCCTAGTTGGCTGTATAATGGCTGAATAACTAGGAAGATCTATTTCTGGAATCCACAGGACAAAATAACAAAAGGAAGACCTAAAAATATACGGAGAAGAAAAGTAGAGACAGAGATGAAAACATATGTGGTATAGATGAGTAGAGCTGTATGAGATAGCTAAGGATCGGAGGGTTTGGAGTGGATTGGTTGCGGTTTTATGTCCCACTGTAGGATAAAGGGAGAGAGAGGGGGAGAGGGGGAGAGAGGGGAGAGAGAGACAGAGAGAAAGAGAGAGAGGGGAGAGAGAGACAGAGAGAAAGAGAGAGAGAGACAGAGAGAAAGAAGAGAGAGAGAGAGAGAGAGAGAGAGAGAGAGATGAGAGAGAGAGAGAGAGAGAGAGAGAGAGAGTTATAAATATATTCTTATTTGGCACCTCTCACAATTAAACTTCTGTGCCGCCTTCCTAACAACGAATTATGTGTATTGTCCCTAGCAACGTGTCATTCCCAGACTTTTTCTGTTTGTGTTTTAATGTTATTACATTTTCTGATTTCATTTGTTTTTTCTCTTTGGTGTTGTTCCTGGGGAAGATTATTATAATCGAAACGTCGATTCGCTGTGTTGTAGTATACTTTCGTATTTAGATATCAT
>JACEFZ010013079.1:0-18530 GCA_014155875.1 Cepaea nemoralis
TTCCTGCTGGGAAGTGAGTCCCAACGTGTTTCACGTTGTGTGAAAAGCATCCGCTTTTAACGTTCTGGTGTTCACTTGCTGAACACAGCCATAACCTTCGCCCTACTCTAAATTAGGTTGTGGCAGTAGTATTTTATTGAAATTAGATTTCTTCAATAAAAATTTTACCGTTAAAGATTATAAACATGAGTGTGGAACATCTAAAATCAAACAATGGCAACAAGCGAAAATATGAAGGTGATGCTTGTCGTGAATTCAGCGAAGATTGCACGGAGAAAATTATGTCTATGCCTAGCCGTAGTGGTAAACAAGTTTGCCCAATCTGCGGATTTTGTGTTTCTGTAACCCAAAAAAAAAAAACAGAAGAAGAAGAAAGAAATTAATCGGAACCACACATTCAGACATAAATTCTCAATATCCGATCAATTCGGAGTTAAGAAAAGATTTCACAAGGAAAGTTCTCTGACCAGGCAGCAGTCGTTTTTCACCAAGGCTAACTGAACAGAGCAAGAATGCTGTTGTTGCATCGTACGAAGTCGCTCTTCTGTTGGCTCACAAAAAGATGCCGTTTACCGATGAAGAAAAAGTAATCAAGCCTTCCCTTAAAAATTACTGCTAGAATGCTTGGCGATAAAAAGTGTGAAACAAAATTTGATCAGATTCCTTTGTCTAATAATACTTTGGCCAGGCGAGTTGAAGAATTAGCCAACGATGTTTATCGTCAAGTAGCAGCACATATCAAAAATTGTAATTTTTTGTTTCATTGCCAGTGGATGAATTCGCTGAGATATCTGACACAGCTCACGTCGCGGTCTTTGTTCGGGTAATAAACGATAATTTTTAAGTCATTTAAGAACTTCTAGGACTGGAATCAATGCATGCAACTACCAAAGGGACTGATCTGTTTGAAACTCTGAAGTTGTGTTTAGAGAAAAACAACGTAGAGTTGATCAAATTGGACAGTGTATGCACCGGGGTGCTCTGGATTTTGAAGGGTTAAAAAGTATGGATGTCTAGCATTGTTGGAACAGTTTATTGGCAGCACTATAATTAAATATCATTGTATCATTCACCAAGAAGCTCTGCGTGGAAAGTCTGTAAATCTTAAACATGTCATGGATGTTGTTCTGAGATGTGTGAACAAAATTCGAAGTAAGTAGCTGAATAAGTGTTAGTTCAGATAGTTTCTATCAGACCTGAACGAAGAATACGGTGAGCTACTGTTACACTGTGATGTCAGTTGGCTATTTAAAGGGAAGGTGTCACGTTTCTTGGCACTGAAAAATAGTGTCTATCCGTTTGTATCTGGAAAAAACATGCATTGCCTACAGAACGGGAATGTCTGCTGAACGATGACTGTCTTAATTACCTGGCATTTTTGGTGACCATCACGTCAGATTTACACTCTTCAAATGCGAGGATCCGGGAAAGGGAGGGGTGGGGGGGGGGGGGGGGGGGGGGAACAAACAAACTATTCACAAATTTGTGCGATGACATTTCTTCATTCAAAATGAAACTACGACTGTTTATCGGACATCTGACTGAATGGACTTTAGAGGTGTTTCCAACTTGTGGTGGAAAAGAATTATGACTTGTTACAGTGCAAAGTAAAAGTTTAAAGTCTTCTGGATATCTTTCAGTCGAGATTTCAAGAGTTCACAATAGAGGAGGATAATGTTGCCCTCTTCATAAATTCGTTCGTATTTCCTGATGCAAGCTCTGCCAATTACAGCAAAACCTTCAGCACGAAGTAATTTATTTGAAATGCAATTCTGCACAGAGGTGTAAATTTCTGGAGCTGCCTGCTTCACCTTCAGCTGATCATATGATTTCATTCTGGCGACTATTGCCTGTCAAACAATTTGAACGCTTGCGTTCATTCCCCCAGTGATACATTTGTCGTTTTGGTTCGACTTACAGATGCGAGGAGTCATTTTCCCCAATGACCGTTATAAAAAACAAGCAAAGTTCCAGACTCACCGACAGTATTCTTGCTGCGCTTATGACTTTGGGCAGGACAGATTTGTGCCCAGACATTAGTAAACTGGCATCTGAACTTAAGTAACTGGTTATGAATAGCAGTTACAATTGTAAATTAAGTACATTAATAGCGATTTTCGAAACTGATTAAACAATTTATTGTTAAATGAAATTTTGATTGTAAACCTAAAAATGACCGCAGTGTATATAACTGACACTGACTGCCTTTAAAGTTTTAGAATTTTGTTGACCAAAGTTAAGAAATGTGTGAATGATATTGCGTGACTTTTATAGTTTTATAAATTTGTGGCCCGCTTAACTACCGAAAATAGTAGATAGGCCCTCTGCTTGAAAAGCTTGGGAAACACTGTTGTAGCTTATCTTCTACCCCGTCCAACTCCGATGTCCAGGCAATGTGGTAGAGGTTTTTCAGGTTGCAAAGAAGTAACCACTTGTCCGTGCTGTTTTTAATGTTATGCACTTCCGCATTTATATCTCCCGAAATATCCGCGGCTATTTGCTTCACTGTCTCAATCTTTGCGGTTGTATGCATTCAGTGAATCATAGCCTTGGTCTTTTCCTTCTCTATGTTTTCGATTACAATAGTTAATTTAGGATCCTGCAGTTCATGCTTCATCCCGTGAAGCCGCACATAATGAGCCGAATTTGCTTCCGGTGTCAGCGTAGCGTACCATCTATTAGGGTTCTCAAACCGGTAGATGGATTTTATCCCTTGCCTACCGATCCCGCAAGGCCCCCCCCCCCCCCCCTTTCCAAGACGCTCGCCATCAGCGACTAGTTGAACCGAAATACATGAGGTTCTGATATAGAAAACAGGCGTGTTTGCTTGGTGCAACTCTCCTCCCACGAAACCTTCACTTGTGTTGACTTTGACACGTTTGGCAATTTGGTTTTCCATCTTATATAATCCGTGACAGAGGAAATCTTTAATACAGATTTACACGTGGTGAAAACAATCGAAATCACTTAAACAAAATTGAAATGACTGATATGTTTGAATAATCCGTGACAGAGGAAATCTTTAATCCAGTTCTAAACGTGGTGAAAACTATCGATATCACTTCCACAAACATTAATATCATTGTTATGTTTAATGACCCTCACATTAGTATAATTCCGAAGGCTATTGTTAGGATTTATGACCTTCACCATTTTTTTTTTTTTTGACAATTCAAAGCTGTTATTCAGTATATCTGACCCTGCTGAAGTTATTAATGTGTGGTCTTCTGTGCTGTCTCCAAAGTCAGCGTCATATTTTAAAAACATGTAGCTATTGAGCTGACGATAATTATATCCGTTTGACTATTACTTTATAGAGATTTTGACATACTTCGCTTTGCCAGCATTTACCAACCTTTCATGACATTTATTTTAGAAATGACCTTTATCAGGCCTGACAAAAATACAAGGTAAGTCGATTCACGTACATTAATCAGTGAAAGTGTACTATTAGAAGTTATAAATAAATATGGAACGTTAAAGTTGATTATAAAATGTAAGTAAGTAAAGATTTAAGAATTTCTCTATAGGTAATCTAAAAGTTTTCTTCTTGATATTATAATATATGAAGTGAATATTGTCTGTTTTATTATTAGGAGTAAAGTAGAGAGATATTTTAGTTAGCTAATAAATTAAAGCTAGGTATATAATTTCTGTTTTTTAAATTTTAATAATCTCCCTTGTAAGTTAGTTAATATTAAAACTAGGTATATTATTTTCATTTTTAAATGTTAGTAGTCTCCCTTGTAACAATATAATATATTTATTCCCCCCCCCCCCCCCCCCATTCATTCATTCATTCATTCATTCATTCAGTAGTATGTCCTTTGCAGAACTTCGTTCCCATAACAACCCTCCGGAAAACTTCTCGATCACAAGCAAGATGTCCCGCATCTGACACACCCATCTGGAGATCATCCGCCACATCCTGCACCCATCTTCTCTTTGGCCTTCCTCTTCCTCTCTTCGCAGGCATATACCCCTCCATTATTGTTCTCTCCAAACTTATATAATGTTTCATGTGACCAAAATATATCAATTTTCTTTGTTTTATCGCCTTTTATTGCCAGCCCTCTTCAATATTCAGCTTTAGAAAAATGGATGCATTTGTTCTTTTCTTTACCCAAGATACTCTTAGAACCCGCCTAAAACATTTATATTCAAAAGCATTTATGAGCTGTTCAGGTTGTTTAGTGAGTGTCCAGGTCTCACAGGCGTCTGCGTATGATGTAATGGGAAAGATACATGCTCTTAAAAATCTAATGTTTGTAGTTCTATCTGTCCCACTCCATAATTTATTAATTTCTTTTAATCTGTGAAGAGCAATTGATAATCGTCGTTGAATTTCTTTCATTGTGTCACCATTGTTGGTAATCAATGACGCAAGATATTCAAAATTGTCCACCACCTCCAACTTTCCCTCATTAACATATATTTCTTTCTCCATAGTAGTTTTATCTGTACGGATTATCTTTGTTTTTGCTATGTTAAGATATAAGTTGTGATTGTCACTATTTCTTTGGGTTGGAGTTATTAAGTTTTCTATGCCAGACTATGATGTGGATAGTAATACTGTATCATTAGCATATCAAATCTCTGGTATTTCATGACCACCGATATTTACCGCATCATATTGCTCCCTGGTTATATCATCTCTGACATTTCTCATTATATTTTCGGCATACAGGTTAAACAAATAGGGTGACAGCACACAGGCCTGCTGGACTCCTTGCTTGATGTCAAACCAAGCTGATGTCTCGCCTTCTATTCTATCCGCCGCTTACTGAGTTGGTCTAGATCAGAGGTTCCCAAACCACGGTCCAAGGGGCCACTTGTGGCCGGCCAGCTGTAAGAAAGTGGCACGCGAGGCCTCGTTGTTTAATATAACATTTTTAATAATTTAAACAAAAATGCACTCGGAGCGCCCCGTCAGCGTGCGATAATTCACTCTGCTCCTGGTTGTTATGCTTAGATATTATCGAATGCGCCTGTTCAGTTCACAACGAAAGGTTATGAAGTTTCCATATCCAAGCCTTGTCGACCAATCGGAGTGTGCAAGGCGCCATGTTGTCGTCTGTTACAATTGTTTAGCAGAGTCGGTAAAATTGTGTTGAAATTAAATTTGTTTTCAATAAATATTTACCGTTAAAGCCTATAAACATGAGTGTGGAAAATCTAAAATCAAACAATGGCAAAAAACGAAAATGTGAAGATATTTGATGTTGCTTGTAGTGAATTCAACGAAGATTGGACGGAGAAATTTATGTTTATGCCCAGCCGTCGTGGTAAACCAGCTTGCTTAATCTACGGATTTCGTGTTCCTGTTACACACAAAAATTAATCTGGACCACACATTCAGACATAAATTCTCAATATCCGATCAATTCGGAGTTTAGAAAATATTTCACAAAGAAAGTTGTCTGACCAGGCAGCAGTCATTTTTAACCAAGGCTAGTGAAGAGAGTAAGAATGCTGTTATTGCATCGTACGAAGTCGTTCTTCCCTTAGAATTGCTGCTAGAATGCTTGGCGATAAAAAGTTTGAAACAAAATTTGACCAGATTCCTTTGTCTAATACTACTGTAGCCAGGCGAATTGAAGAATTAGCCAACGATGTTTATCGTCAGGTAGCAGCACATATCAAAAATTGTAATTTTTTTCATTGCCAGTGGATAAATCCACTGACATATCTAACACAGCTCAGGTCGCAGTTTTTGTTCAGGCAATAAACGGTAATTTTGAAGTCATTGAAGAACGTCTAGGACTTGAATGAATGTATGCAACTTCCAAAGGGACTGATCTGTTTGAAAATCTGAAGTTGCGTGTTTAGAGAAAAACAACGTAGAATGGATCAAATTGGACAGTGTATGCACCGACGGTACTTCGGATTTGACGGGTAAAATGTATGGATGTCTAGCATTGTTGGAACAGTTTCTTGGCAGAACTATATTAAAATATCATTATACCATTCATCAAGAAGCTCTGTGTGGTACGTCTGTAAATCTCAAACATGTCTTAGATGTTGTTCTGAGATGTGTGAAAAAAATTCGAAGTAAGGCGCTGAACAGGCGTTAGTTCAGATAGTTTCTATCAGACCTGAACGAGGAATACGCTGCGCTACGGTTACAATGTGATGTCAGATGGCTGTCTAAAGTTAAAGTTCTGTCACTTTTCTGGGCACTGAAAAATAGTGTCTATCCGGTTCTGTCTGGAAAAGAATGCATTGCCTACAGAACGGGAGTGTCTGCTGAACGATGACTGGCTTAATGACCTGGCATTTTTGGTGGCCATCACGTCTCATTTAAACTCTTTAAATGCGAGGATGCAGGGGAATAAACTATTCACAAATTTTGTGATGACATTTCTTCATTTAATATGAAACTACGACTGTTTATCGGACATCTGACTGAATGGACTTTAGAGGTGTTTCCAACTTGTAGTGGAAAAGAATTATCACTTGTTACAGTGCAAAATAAAAGTTGAAAGTCTTCTGGATATCTTTCAGTCGAAATTTCAAGAGTTCAAAATAGAGAAGGATAATGTTGCCCTCTTCATAAGTTCGCTCGTATTTCCTGATGCCAAGCTCTGCCAATTACAGAGAAACCTTCAGCACGAAGTAATTAATTTGAAATGCAAATCGGCACTGAGGTGTAAATTTCTGGAGTTGCCTGCTTCACCTTCAACTGATCATATTATTTCATTCTGTCGATTATTGCATGTCAAACTTGAAACAAATTTGAACACTTGCGTTCATTCCCCCAGAGATACATTTCTCGTTTTGGTTCGATTTACAGATGCGAGCAGTCATTTTCCGCAATGACCGTTATAAAAGAAAAACAAGCAAAGTTCCAGACTCACCGACAGTATTCTAGCTGCGCTTATGACTTTGGGCACGACAGATTTATGCCCACACATTGGTAAACTGGCATCTGAACTTAAGTAACTGGTTATGAATAACAGTACAATTGTAAATTAATTACATTAATAACGATTTTCGAAAGTGATTAAAAATTTATTGGTAAATGAAATTTTGATTGTAAACCAAAAAGTAACCGCAGTGTTTAACTGACACGACTGCATGTAAAGTTTTAGAATTTTGTTTACCAAAGTTAAGAAAGGTGTGAATGCTATTGCAGGACTTATGATTTTATAAAGTTGTGGCCCGCTTAACTACCGAAAATAGCAGATATGGCCCTCTGCTTGAAAAGCTTATGAACCACTGATCTAGACCAACAAACAGCGGTTAGAATAGATGGCGAGACATCAGATTGTTTTGACATCAACAAGGAGTCCGTCAGGGCTGTGTGCTGTCCCCCTCTTTGTGTAACCTGTACGCCGAAAAAATGAAAAAAATGTCAGAGATGTGATCGAGTGAGATGGCAGAACATGACCGCCCACGCTTACCGGCATGGCACATGATGGATGGATGGATAGTATGCCCTAAATATCGGTGGTCATGACATAGCAGAGATTCGATATGATGATGATACAGTATTGCTTTTCACAACACAGATGATGACAGTGGGAACAATTTATAAAGAGGATGGGGTACGCGTGACAACAGACAAGGAGAAAGGGGAGGCGTTTCTCCAGAGATTTTTAGAGCAGACCAGTCATAATGATACGGATACCAGGGATGCAGTTAGAGTGGAATTATCTGGCACAATAGAGAATATGCCCTATGAAGACATCATACGGGTTGAAGATGTTAAACATATTTTGCAAAAGGCAAAAGACACGGCACCAGGGCCTGATGGTGTCAGGTATGGCCACATGAAGGCTTTGAGCGATGTAGACTTGAAGGAGATGGCCGGCTGCTTTAATCAGAGCATTAGGACAGCATCAGTACCGCAGGATTGGTTGCATAGCTATCTCATCCCTCTCCCAAAACCATTCAAGGATCATTCAAAACTTAGCGGCTTTAGGATCATCACCCTTCAAAATACATTCGGGAAGGTTTTAGAGAAGATAGTCGCTGTTAAGCTGCAGGATTTTTTGGAAAGGGGGAAGCTTCTTCCAAGAGGCCCGGGGAGCTACATGCCAGGAAAAGATACCTGGTCAATGCAGCCACCTTTGCCTTTGACGTTTATGAGGGGTTCCAGAGTAGACAGGAAACGATGGCGGCAGCAGTTGATCTCGAGGATGCGTACAGTAGAGTTCAATATGATATTTTGATGACTGCACTTATGGAGAAGGGGGTCAATCCCTGGTTGGTGAACTGGATAGCAGCCGTCCTTCATTCTCGTCAGGTTGTTCTCCGTCTGGGCGCATGGACCTCAGAGCCACATATTTTAACCCCGGGACTGCCACAGGGATCTGCAATCTCACCGGTGCTCTTTAATGTGTATACGAGCAAGATTGCATACCTAGAAGCACCAGGGGTTGGAAGGATTCTAACATTTGCAGATGATATTCTTGCATACAGGCAGGGGAGAAATAGGGATCAAACAGCCCAGGAGCTACAGGTGACAGTAGACAAAGTGATTGACTGGTGCACTGAAATGAGTGCTGTTATCAACCCGGAAAAGGCGGCTGAGTTATGGTGCTCTCTGGACAACAGGATTGTGAGAGATGATGCCCCAAGCCTCATGATAGATGGCAGAAGCGTCAACAGAGAGAACAAACTGAAGTATCTGGGAATCACATTTGACAGGAGTCTGTCCTTCAAGGACCATGTGGAGACGGTTGTGACAAGATCTCAAAAGGGACTCAATGCACTTAAAACTATGGCTGCAATGGACACAGAGCAGAGAATGCTCTTCACACTATACCAGCACTTGATCCTCTCAGTGATTGATTATGGACTAGGACTGCTCACTGTCTCAAAGAGTCAGCTGGTGAAATTAGAGCGCATACAGAATGAAGATATGTGGGTCATTCTGGGATGCACCAGAGACACTCCAGTAGTGTGTATGCGTTACATCCTTGGTCTGCCTACTGTTGCTGGTAGGCACAAGGTGATGCAAGCGAAGGCATACCTCAGAGTAGCTGCAGACACAGATCACCCGTTGCATGAGGCGCTGGACGTAGTTAAGGGTCAGAGACTGATAAGAGGGAAATCATGGATGGCTCAGGCGGAGGATACGATCAGACAGGTGTGCCCCTTGGAGAACATCAGGCGAGAAGAGGAGTGGGTCAGAGTGCCAGCCGAGCAGTCAGACTTGTGCAGGGTTATATTCACATTGAGACGGGAGTGCAGGGAGTGGCCAGCAGGGGCCACGGAAGTGGAAATTCAGCAAATAATTCAGGAAAATTCTCGCCCGGGTGATGTGATTATCTACACGGATGGGTCGGTGTTGAGAGGTAGGAGAAGTGCCTGGGGGTTCTTGGCAAAGACTAATGGTCGGCGTTTGGTGCAGGAGAGCCTGGCGTATGATGATACTACATCTAGCTTAAGAATGGAGGTGGAGGCGGTCAGTGCAGCTTTCCGCTGGATAGAGAACACGATACATACACACATTGTGATTGTTACTGACTCAGAAAGCATGCTGAGGAGGGTGAGAACAGGCAAGCTTCGTGCAGAGTGGCTTGCTTCACTTCGGAGGTCACGTGTAGCAAGCATCACCTGGATCTTTTCTCCTGGGCATGCCGGTGTGCTGGGGAATGAACAGGCGGACAGATTGGCGGGCTCGGCAAAACTTGGTGGAGTATTGATGTATGACAAAACAGATGTGGTTGCGGCCTTGTGGGAGCACGTGTACACCTCGGAGGAGCAAATGGATCACCATAGTCTGGTAAGAATGAGACAGCGATGTGTGACGAGGGGATCTGGCCGATGCTCGACGCTCAGAGGAAAGGCGAGACGGACATATAATCAGATTGCTACTGGAACTATTAGTGTTGGAACTCTTCGCTGGCTGCTGAGGATGGGGACGGAGCGCTTATGGGAATGTCCCGAATGCTGTGATGTCGGTTCCTAAATCAATCAATCAATCAATCAAACACAGAATGGTATAGAAAACCTAATAACCTCAACTGAATAAGTGAATAGTGAAAATCACAACTTATACCTTAACATAGCAAAGACAACGATAATGCATACAGATAAAACTACTATGGAGAAAGAAATATATGTTAATGAGGGAAAATTCGAGGTGGCGGAAAATTTCGAATATTTTGGGTCATTGTGATTGTTTTATTTCGCAAGCCAGCACCTACGCATTGAATATTCTCAACAATATCCATTCAACAGTACCTCGCAACAGCGTTGGTTTGTTCCCTATTTCTACAATCCTAAATTTACAAGTACAGACTCATGATCAACGGGAAAGCCAAAACTTGGAACGGAAAAAGCTGAGATAAAAACAGCAACAACTGGTCTCATGCCTCATTGTACAACCATAACTCATTGCCATCAGAAGAAAGGCCGACTGTGCCTGCGGAAAATGGTAGCTTCTCAACTCGCTACGAACATGTTAGAAAATTAAAGTCTAGTGAGAATAGTAGGACCAGAATACAAGCAGCCAGTTATTTGCATATTCCACCAATTCGAATACCTGACATCTTGTGGTGGACATGTGTTGTGAAGCCTTTTCATTGAAATGAAGGTAACACAATAATGTTTTAGATTAGTTAGTCTGTGAGCCTATTTCCCGAGAAGAGTTGGTAAGTCAGTGTGTTGTTGACCACGTGATCAGTTCTTAAGAAATTATTTAGTGAAACTAAATAATATATTCAGTAATCGTAGTCATAGATAAACTGTGCATTGGAACAACCCAGTCAGTTTCGTTTTCTTTTAGTAAACAACTTATTTAATGTGAAGCATTAGATCTAGTTGTATATTTTATTCTTAAGTACTTAATCGCAATCAGCAGTAATTTAGAAGTTGGTGAGTAATTTAAGATTTAGGAAGCTTAGAATATTTAGCTCAGTAAAACGAAACTATTTTACATGTCCCAACACTGGTAAGACAAATTAGTGTAATTTGTAACAAAAGTACATGAGCACCTGAGATGCAAATAGATTTCTATAAGGATCATAATTGTGTGTGGTGATTAAAGCAACCATGTGGTGAGGAAATGTATTTTCATTGTTGTTAAACATGTGGAATTAATATTTGTGCCACATAATAATGCTTAATCAACTGCCATACAAGAGTGGTTATGATTCATGACGAATGAATGTGAATTGGGTGTATAACATAATTCAATGTATGAGATGAGAGCATATGGTGATCCAGGTGTATTTTCCTTATTGTTAAACATGAGGAATCATCTTTTGTGACTATCATAATTATGCTTAAATATGTCATAATTCCATGTAATTGATGAGAGCTTGTGGTGATCCATGTTATTGTATTTTCATTGTTGTTAAACATGAGGAATCATCCTTTGTGAATCTCATAAGTATGCCTAATGATCACAAAAGTCTATGTCATTGATGAGAGCATGTCTGGGGTTTTTTATGTATTTCATTATTGCTATCCAGATGTGAATGTATCATTTGTAAACACCCATCAGTATGGTTAATTATCATCCAGGAAATATTATAATTTCTGTGAAGGATGAGATTTCATTGTAATGTCATTGTTATTGAATCTGTGAATGTATTCTGTGTAAAGCACATACATATGCTTAATTGTCATCCATACGGATATTATTGTGTCTGATGAATGATTGAGATCTCATTGTGATGTAAATGGTATTAAATATTTAAAGTTAGCATTGGGAAATCACATAAGTATAATAACTTATCTTACATGCAAGTATAAGAATTATTTCTGATGTGTGAGTGTGAATGAGTGAGAGAAGGGACATGCTAAGAAGGGTATACGCTAACAATTCATCTCATGATAGAAGGTGACTTTGATGTGTAATATTCTGTCTATCACAAGAGAACATGTTCAGCATAGCCCATACACTACTTAATAATTTAGTGCACTCCGACACATGACACCACTTTATATTAAATATCATTCATGGTACCATCATCTGGTCTTGTGCCCTGAGCACGACACAACACATATTACACATCACACGTACTACAAGCATCTGGTTTGGTGTCTTAAGCAAAACCCCATTTTGTATTATAGATCACTCATGTTGCTACATGTGGTCTTGTGTCCTGATGAATGTAATGATATTGAGATGATGATTGTAATAACAATAATGATGATGATTGTAATGAAGATTGTAATAACAATGATGATTATGATAATGATATAATGATAATGATGAGAATGATGATGATGATTGTAATAACAATGATGATGAAGATAATGAAAAAGATAATGATGATAAATGAAGTACAATCTTATTATAGACATGGTGAAGAGGAGGGAATATACTCCCTCCTCTTCACCATGTCTATAGTAAGATTGTACTTCATTTATCATCATTATCTTTTGATTAGAAAAGAATTCACTTGAATACTATACCAAAATGAATACCATGATGTACTTATATTGTGTATAAGCAACTACTCATTGCAATAGGGAATGTTTAAAAACCACTTAATGTTTTTCTTTTAATGGGAGAAGATGGAGAGAAGGTAATTATGTACAGAGGAGAATAGTCAACATAATTGTCAAATCTCAATCAATCAAGGTATTACTTAACCCGGAGACCTGGGGACAGGCATAGGTGAAGATGAAACTGCACGTCTGCTAGTTTAAACCTTGAGCACTGCCATACAGCAGTGGGAAAAAGCACACCTTACAGAGAACCAAAGGATAAACGCAAAGCGAACTGCAGTGGGCAGTGCAAGGGACAGTGCACGACCACTAGGACGTCACGGCCACGTTCACGGGACAACGGAAACTTGACAAAGGGGGATACGTTGTGTGACTTCCAAGCGGAACGGACGTGGTTGTGTTTTCTAAGGATGAAGTGTTCTGGTTAGGAGATGGATTGAAGGCTGGCAGCGGGCTTATTCCAAGCTACGAATATCTGACAAGAGTTATTGAAAAACGCCATGGATAAATGAACGACCGGCAACCTCTAGACAAATAGATTCGGCGAAAGATAACACCAAAGACAAATTGATTCGACAAAGGAAAATGGACAGATTATTGTGGAGAAGGTAACGGTAGGACAGAGGACAATGCAGAAGGTCAGTAAGTAACCATAGTAAATTAGGCCGCTCCCCGAATATCTCGGGACACTATTCGAGTACTATCACCTATGTGCATGATCACCTGTTGACATCGGAATAAATTCCACGTTTACTTCGTTCCAAGTTGTGTCGAGAATTTGTTTCTAAAGTTATCATTATTGCCAAGTGTTCAATGAGCCACCGGTTCTGTATCGTAAGTCCAGTGAAGTGAGATTTTCCCATGGCATGGCTTTAAATTAGGAGGACTTACGATATGGCAAGCACCTGATAGTGGAAGATTGGATGGAGAGAAAATAATTATGATAGTGATAACTAATTGGGAACACCAAGGCTATCTTTCTCCTATGTTATTTATCTCTAGGAACAAGATTCTTTCATTGAGTTCACTTGTTGTGTTCTTAAGAGTTTACAGCATTTCTGATGTTCACATTGATGGTATGTTTAGTTGTATGTTGATTTCTTGCCTAAATTTCAGATAGTGGCTAAGTGCCGCTAGATCCAGACCTGACTAGGTTGAATGCAGCACCTTGTTGAATGCATCACTTTGTGAATGCAGCACCTTGTGAATGCAGCACTTTGTGAATGCAGCACTTTGTGAATGCAGCACCTTGTTGAGTGAGCACCTTGTTGAGTGATGCCCTTGATAGAGTATTGCAGAAAAATATTCACCTGCAAGATTTTCATCTGCAAAGGACAGTTATAAAACTTTACTTAGTCTATTACAGAAGGAGAAATAGAGCCAACTAAAACAATATTATTCTACAACAGGGGGATGAACTACACTTGGAAGCTTACAAGATAAACATACATCACAGTGACTGCTTGGAGCAGGAACCCATAAGCCACAATTCAAGACAATGGAGGGCAGACCAATTTTTCTGTTTCAGATTTACTACCACAGAGGATCTGTAGGAAAATTAGCTGCAAAATTACCCATACTCTCAATCATATTTGAGGAGGGGGGGGGGGGGGGTCATTGTTGAATATATGTGTCAGATTTTGATGTAATTGATTTCTTATTTTTTCATGTATATATTTGATGTATTGCTGTTCATTACTTAATATATAGTTGATAAATGATGAAAAAAGGAAGTCATTTCCTTTCCTTTCACGAGTGTATTTTTTACTTGTCATAGTCAATTAGTTTAATCAAGACAACCCTAAATACAATTAGTTTAACTGAGAGAGGAGAGGCAAGGAACCACCAAAAGGGGATTTTGGGTATAAAGGTGAAATACTTGTAATTTTTTTCCCTAGAGGTATTCCTTGGTTCTCTGAAATTCTGTTTATGGACTCAAGCAACTGAGCCATTAAAGGTTAATATAAGTAAATGGGCAGTATCACATTGGGAAAGAGGAACTTAGTGTCCTTTCTCTCATTGGGGTTGAGCCATCAATCTATACATCCGACATCCATTTATTACCAACAATGGTGACACAGTGAAAGAAGTTAAAAGGCGAATATCTATTGCTCTTCAAAGACTAAAACAACTGAATAAATTGTGGCGTGAGGCAGATCGAACTACAAAAATTAGATATTTAAGAGCATGCATCTTTCCCATTGCAACATACGTCTGTGAGACCTGGACACTTACTAAACAAGCTGAACAGCGCATAAATGCCTTTGAATATAAACGAATTCTAAGAATATCTTGGATATAGAAAAGAACAAATGCATCCATACTTCAAGAGCTGAATTTTGAAGAAGGTTGGCTATTAAAGACGATAAAACAAAGACATTTGAAACATTTTGGTCACTTGAAACGTCACGAAAGTTTGGAGAGAACAATAATGGAGAGGTATATGCCTGGGGCCGTCTCCCTGGCCTAGGCGTTAACGTCGTTCTCCATAATCCCGTATAATCTCGTGAATAATGTAACCTGCGCGAGAATCGGTAGCGGTTCTCGCTGAGTTGGTAACTTACGGGGTACGTGAGCCGAGCGTTTAGAAAGCAATGGCAAACTACTGGGCATAAGCTTGCCTAGTACATCAACAACAGCTGAAAAATGCTGATGTTGACTGCAACGTCTGGTTCAGGGTTTGGCGGATGATGATCTCCAGATGGGTGTATCGGACGCGGGACATTTTGCTTATGATCGAGAGGTTTTCCGGAAGGTTGTTATCGTAGCGAGGTTCTGCAAAAGACATGCTACTGAATGAATTGAATTAATTGAATTAATTAATTAATTAATTAATTAATAATTAATTAATTAATGAGTTTGTCATTGCTTTCTGAGCTGTCCTCGCTAAAATCAGCACAATCGGTCTTCTTCCAAATCGCTAGCTGTATACGGGATTGTGAATTGCGTTCGCGACCCTTCGCAACAGCGCCGGCGTCAGAAATATCAGTATTACAATGCTTCCAGATTTACTGTCATGAATCATGACTAACACCGTTTTTATCTTTCGCCGTGTAATTCCAACACTGGGGTATATATAGCCTTTCAACCAGTTCACCCCAAGCCGCCCTATTCTTATCTACATCATACAGCTCTGCCCATTCTTTTGTTTCGCGCATTTTTCACAGAACCTGTTTTGCTGTATGGTAGTGAATCTTGCAACGTAAATGAACAAATCAGAAAGAAATTGGAAGGCACAGAGATGTGGTTCCCAAGACGAATATTGCGAATTTTTGGACCTGCCAGAGTAATTAACAACGATTGCCTGAAAGAAGCTAATGAAACTAGAACACTATATACAACAATAAGAAAAAAAGAAACAACTTTCTTTGGTAATGGGATGAAGTGAGAGACATGTGAGAACATCGTGATGACTGGAAAGATCGAGGGGAAGAGAGGCAGAGACCGGCAGAGAGAAATGATGCTGGGTGGATTGAGACGGTGGCGTGGAGGATATCAGCAGCAAAATTGATCCAAACCACCGAGATCTGTGGAGAGACATGAACGCCTACGCCAGCTGGCATAACACTTGATGATGATGATTATTCATTTCTGTCTCCAGTGCTCTTCTCCGCGTGCTTGTAGATTTTCCTCTATTTCATTTACTATGATTACTTACACCATAATATCTACACTTGGATTAATCATATTAAAGCACAGCGCAGCATTAACCTCGTCATCAAGAATAATATGGGGAGTGAAATCAATACTCACCACCGTCACGCCATCGTTGAGCAAGGATTCTCCAAAGACAATGATGTAGAGAACCTCATTCACCTGGATCTCCTCAAATATAGCCAGCACAGCCACGGGGTCAACAGCAGAGATAAGCGCACTGAATATACAACAGCTGAACACACTAATCTCCCTGTTGATCCAGCCCATGTAGGACGCTCCCCAGAGACCCAAACCTGGGATAGATCACGTTTCCATCGTTTAGTCCTAAGCAGTTGCTACTATAAAATAACAAACAATGAACAGGAATAGGCTAAAATAATAAATGTAACAGGAGTTTGAGTAGCAACCCAGATCATCATAATGTAACATTTTCTTTGCAGAATGTCGGTCTCATCACTTCTTCTTCTTCTTTTTCTTCTTCTTCTTCTTCTTCTTCTTCTTCTTCTTCTTCTTCTTCTTCTTCTTCTTCTTCTTCTTCTTCTTCTTCGTCTCCTCCTCCTCCTCATTCTTCTTCTTCTTCTTCTTCTTCTTCTATTCTCCTTCTTCTTCTTCTTCTTCTTCTTCTTCTTCTTCTTCTTCTTCTTCCTCTTCTTCTTCTTCTTCTTCTTCTTCTTCTTCTTCTTCTTCTTCTTCTTCTTCTTCTTCTTCTGCTCTTCATCCATTTACTTAGGTGAAGTGTGTGTGTGTGTGTGTGTGTGTGTGTGTGTGTGTGTGTGTGTGTGTGTGTGTGTGTGTGTGTGTGTGTGTGTGTGTGTGTGTGTGTGTGTGTGTGTGTTTGGGGCGGGGGGAGGTGTAAAACAAATCTTGAAAAAAATGATAACTGCCTCTTTCAGATGTTCCTAATAAGTTGTCTTTGCACCTTAGCCTCCCTCAAGGTGTTCACATTTCTTATTTTGTCTGTTCAATGAATGTTCATTCTATCAAATCACATCTCCTAGGCTTCTATAAATTGTTTCGTCTGTTTAATAATTGCACAAGATTCGCAGCCGTAGGTTAGAACTGGTTCTGTGTAACATGCAATAATTCTTTTCTTTTAGTTTTTAAATTTCCAATGACAAGAACCTATTGCATAAAATTTTCTTTCCACGTTACTACGGCTTCATTTCGACTTTCTAATTAAATTGCTTGTTCGCCGGTCTTCCTGGCCTAGGAGTTAGTGACTTTCTCCGTAATAATATATACTCTCGTGAGTAACGTGACGTGCGCGAGAATCGGTGGCGGTTCTCGTCGCGTTGATAACTTACGGGATATGTGAGCCGGTCGCTCAGAAAGCAATGGCAAACTACTGAGCGTAATCTTGCCAAGACATCAACAATCAACTTAAAGATGCTGATGTTGACAGCGATGTCATGTAAAGGATATGCGAACAAACAAACAAAAAATAATTGCTTGTTCATGTATACACATTCTGGTATGTTTACTTCACGAAGACTTGTAACTTAACTATTGTATACACGTTCTGGTGTGTTTAATTCACGAAGACTTGTAACTTAACTATTGTATACACATTCTGGTATGTTTACTTTACGAAGACTTGTAACTTAACTATTGTATACACATTCTGGTATGTTTACTTCACGAAGACTTGTAACTTAACTGTTGTATACACGTTCTGGTATGTTTACTTCACGAAGTCTTGTAACTTAACTGTTGTATACACGTTCTGGTATGCTTACTCCACGAAGTCTTGTAACTTAACTGTTGTATACACATTCTGTTTGTGTACTCCACGAAGTCTTGTAACTTAACTGTTGTATACACATTCTGTAAACAATATAAAATGACACAAAGTAGTGCAGCTTTACATAACAGAGTTAAGACACATACAGAACGTTGCGGCGATTAGCCTTCATCAACAAACAAACACATTCACAAACACAACATACAGTCAAGGAGATCTCCTGTGACTACATCAGAAGGTGACGACAGGACGAGAAGAACGCGCCTTATACTTCTCTAGTACATCCACTGTGATAGCTCAGATACCCTTACCAGAGCAGTTACCGTCCTCCTACCCCACCCCTTCCTTCTATGTGCTCACTGAACCGTAACACCCAGCACCGGGTATCAGAATACATCGGAGATTTTCTTAGTGACTTACAGATCCGAACGGTGAGGTGAGTATGAACGTTTTCTCTATTAACATTTTGTTCAATTAAACATTTTCTTCAACTAACATTCTTTTCAATTAACATTTTTTTCAATTCTCATTTTCTCTTCATTGCTTCCATTTTTCCATGATTTTGTTCTTCTCGTCCTGTCGTCACCTTCTGATGTAGTCACAGGAGTTCTCCTTGACTATATGTTGTGTTTGTGAATGTGTTTGTTTGCTGATGAAGGCTAATCGCCGCAACGTTCTGTATGTGTCTTAACTCTGTTATGTAAAGCTGCACTACTTTTTT
>JACEFZ010013080.1:0-35134 GCA_014155875.1 Cepaea nemoralis
CCCCGGCCCCTTCCCTCTTCTAGTCGGACAAAAGACACGCATTCTTGTGCCCGCCCCGTCTCTGGCCGACGATCTCACTTGACCTTATTGTCTGGTTGACCTAGTGGTCACGTGCGCCTTTATACTTTCTTCTGTCCGTTTACTGTGTTTGGTCGCCGTGTTTATATTTTTGCAGTACGGCTTTCCTTCCATAATTACATGTTGTTGCACTCGCCTAGTTCTAATTAATTTTGAACGTCTCATTGCTTTGTTTATATATACATATATAGTGTATCGACACTCAGCTAATCTAATCGATTAATGTGACTCCCATCACTCTATTTCAGCCATTTAGATATAGGTCATTTGCAGGTCGTCGCATTCAGTCCTGATTCTTTGCCAGGTCGTGATTCTTTAGCGGGTTAACGTTCAGTAGTTTGCCAATGCTTCCTTGTTTAGACTGCTATTATAGTTAGCTAGCTAGTTATATGTGGGTCCTTTGCAGGACGTCGCGGTCAGCCCTAGCCTTGATCGACTGCTCATGATTCCTCGGCCAATTCGTCCGCGGAAGTTTGCCATAGCTTGCTAAACTAAGGTACCTTATTATAATATACAATTATACTAATTAGGTCTAAATCTTACGCAACTTACGTTCAGCTTCTGCCGTCCCGTTGTCCTTCTGAGTTCCATAGTTGAAATATAATTGCTCTCATCAACCTCTCGTTTGTCATGGATCCCACCAGACGTTTTCCAGTCATGTTCGACTATCGTTTCCTTGTGGTTCCAACCGCTCTGGCTATTGATTGTCCTATCTGACGTTTCGCCATCTACTGCAACTAATGAGCGGTCTCCTTAGCTGGCGGTCCTCTTAACTCAAGTGGCTTTCTTGCACTTAGCGACCCTCGGACTCTGCGTGTCTTTCCCTGTTTTGGCTTATCTGCCTTGGGTAGGTTCCGTTCACAGACCCTTAGTCGTTCTGAGCTTAATCTTGCCAAGAAATCAACATACAGCTGAAAGATGCTGGTGTTGACAGCGATGTCCTGTAAAGGATATGCAAAAAAAAAAGTTTGTCATTGCTTTCTTAACGACCGGCATCCATGCCATAGCGAAAAAAAAAAACTCAGCGCAACGCGGTCTGCTGCCAATTCGTGAAAACTGTGTTTCAAACGTGGGTATACGGGATTCAAAGGTCCGTAAGACCTTCGCCATGTAGACCGGTCCAAGTATTGTACAGAATGAGTATTCGGCCCGCGCACGTCATTTTTGTCAGTTATCTGGCCCGTCGTGAAAAAAGTTTGGTGACCCCTGACCTAGGCATAGCTACCAGAAACACCACTCACCTTCTCGTTGCTACATTGGCGTTGAAATCCCCGAGGATGATAGTCGTTTCAAAATTGTTACACTGGTCCTCGGCCATGTCTAATTCGTTATATTATTCAAGAAGCCCTGGGCTAGGAAACGCGAGGCGAAGAAATTCATTGGCATTGAGAATCTTTCGCATTTACTGAACCCTTGCCTACTACAAGTCCACATTGTTCTTCTCCTATTTATATCATCATCATCAAGTGCCGTGCCTACCAGCGTAGGCGTTCACGACACCCCACAGATCTCTGTCTTTGGTTTTCTGGACCAACTCTGCCGTTAATATCCCCCCTCCATACCACTATCACAATCCATCATGTATCATTTCTCTTGGTCTGCTTCTCTTCCCCTCGATCTGTCCAGATGTCACGATGTTCTCTAATGCCTCTCTTCTCATCACATGACCAAAAAAAGCTGTTTGCCTCTTTTTTATTGTTGTATGTAATGTTCTAGTTTCATTAGCCTCTTTCAGGCATTCGTCGTTAGTTTTCATTGGCACCTCACCATCTTGACAGACTATAGTTTGTGCTTCAAAAAGGCATAATAACTTTTACCTATGGCGGTAGCGAATGTGGCTGATAAGATCAATTCACGCTGTAAATGTTCGTTCACAGTGGGTGCATGTGAACACGTGGTCATTTCCACCATCATGCACCATCTTACGTCTCACACGCTCGGTGTGTGACTTATCTGCAATAATTTTCTCCTTTGTCTTTATTACATTTTTGATGTTTTCCCTCCTTGCAACACGTTCAGCGGCGACTTGCTCCCAGTGTGCATTATCAATGCCTGTATCAATCATGTCCCGCTTACACACATCTTTGTATCGTAGTAGAGGCCGACCCTGAGATCTCTTACCCATCTGTAATTCACCAAAAAAGATGTCCTTTGGTATTCTACCATCATCCATCCTCCTAAGATGTCCTATCTATCTAAGTCTACAAAGACTAAGCATGGAATAAACCGTCACATGACCTGATCTTTCCAATATTTCAGTATTTGTGTTTTTGTCGTGCCACTTACTGCCAAGAATTATTCGCAGACAATGCATATGAAAGCTGTTTAAACGTTTCTCTTGGTGTGAGTAAGTTGTCCAGGTTTCACTGCCATATAGAAGAGTAATAAGGACACAGGCTTGATAGACAAGGACTTTGTTTTGGCAGTAAGCTTCCTGTTCTCCCAGACTCTTTTTCTTAACTTGTTCATTGTTGTTGCTGCCTTACCAATCCGGATACTGATTTCCTGATCTAAGGATTATTTGCTATTTACCACTGATCCTAGATATGTAAAATGGTCTACCATCTCTAGTTCGGCGTCGTCAATAAAAATTGACGCTATGAAATATATGAAGAAAGGAAAAACAGCTGGCCATATGAAATCACAATAGAAGAATTAGAAGTATTGGGAGAATTTGGAGGAGATAAATTAACCAAAATGTTAAATGATATTTACAGCAGTGGATATTTACCCAGTGATATGCTGAAATCTGTATTTATAGCTATACCCAAAAGACCAGAAGCAATTGAATGTGAAGATTTTCGTACAATTAACCTCATAAACCATATCACAAAGCTTCTGCTCAGAACCATAATGAGAGAACCAGAAAGAAAAGAAAAATGGAAATTAGTGAAGAACAGTATGGATTTGTGGAGGGAAAGGCACAAAAATTGCAATATATACATTACGGACACTAATAGAAAGGTCAATAGAGAAACAGTAAGACATATATCTATGCTTCATAGATTATACTAAGGCATTTGATAAAGTAAAACATGATGTGCTGATTAAAATGTTGGAAGATATCAATATTGATGGGAAAGATTTAAGAACAATAAAGAATATTTACTGGAACCAAGTAGCAGCAATTAAAATTGGAAATAAAGAGGGTAGTTACGAACACATAAAGCTAGGAGTACGACAGGGATGTGTCTTGTCACCAGATCTCTTCTCCCTATATAGCGAAGTAATAATGAGAGGGATCAAAGAGATGCCGGAATATTAGTGGAGGTACATAAGTAATATACGCTACGCAGATGACACATTATTGGTGGTAGATAAATCAACAGACCTACAACAATTGCTGGACACTGTAGTAACAGAAAGTGCAAGGAAAGGACTCTCCTTGAATATCAAGAAAACAGTACATACATATATATATATATATATATATATATATATATATATATATATATATATATATATATATATATATATATATATATATATATATATATATAAAATAAGTATCCCTACTTAGGAACTAGATTTAGCCGTGTACATAACCTGTTGCATGATTTTTAGTCTGCTGGTTTGATCCCACAGGTAAATTTCCCGCACCAGTATTTGTGGAACGTAAACACGCAAGTAAATTTGATAATTATCTACACCTACCCAGTTTTAGAATTTGCCGACCTCTATACCTCAATCTTATTCCATGCTCAGTCTTCGTAGACTTAGATGGATAGGACATCTTAGGAGGATGGATGATGGTAGAATACCAAAGGATATCTTTTTTGGTGAATTACAGATGGGTAAGAGATCTCAGGGTCGGCCTCTACTACGATACAAAGATGTGTGTAAGCGGGACATGATTGATACAGGCATTGATAATGCACATTGGGAGCAAGTCGCCGCTGAACGTGTTGCATGGAGGGCAAATATCAGAAATGGAATAAAGTCAAAGGAGAAAATTATTGCAGAAAAGTCACACACCAAGCGTTTGAGACGTAAGATGGTGCATGATGGTGGAAATGACCAAGTGTTCACATGCACCCACTGTGAACGGACATTTACAGCGCAAATTGGCCTTATCAGTCACACTCGCTACCGCCATAGTTAAAAGTTATTATGCCTTTTTAAAGCACAAACTATCGTCTGTCAAGACGGCAAGGTGCCAATGGATGGATACCTCAATCGGCGGTTGATAAACAATTTTGATGAGATGCACCCATTATTGGTTTTTGGGCTACGCTCTGAAAATGTGCTGCGTATCCCTTACGGGACGTTGCAGTCAACACCAGCATTTTCAGCTGCTGTTGATGTACTAGGCAAGTGTTACTTTCAGTAGTTTGCCATTGCTTTCTGAACGACCGGCCCCTATACCTTTTTTTCGAAAAAACCAGCATCGCAGTGTTTCGAACCCGGGTATACGGGCTCACAAACCGCGTTCGCAAGCCCTAAGCCACAGAGCCGGTCTCTATGGCTAAAGGGCTTGCGAACGCAGTTTGTGAGCTCGTATACCCGGGTTCGAAACACGGCGGTGCTGGTTTTTTCGAAAAAGGTATAGAGGCCGGTCGTTCAGAAAGCAATGGCAAACTACTGAAAGTAACACTTGCCTAGTACATCAACAGCAGCTGAAAATGCTGGTGTTGACTGCAACGTCCCGTAAGGGATACGCAACAAAAAATTTTTTTTTCTCAAAATGTCGACCGTCTGAATTGGCTATTTCACGAGGTACTAACCGGAAGCATGTAGCCGATTTGGCACTTCGACTAACCTGGCCACTTTGCTCGGTTGTCTCTGTTCGACCAAACTACATAAACCCCCTTTAACTTAACTAGTATTTTTTAAAAATGTGGCGACTATTGTCGTGTGCTGTGCACATAACTTTAGTGGGAGAGTCCTAAACTTTGGACAACTCTAACACTAACAGCCATGCCGATCTATCCCTTCACTAGTTAGTAAGAAAGTGAGGCCTGGAACTTGGCGGAAATCCGCCTAGTAAAGCTTGGCGGGAATTGAGCTAAACCCGGCCAAACTCAGCTACTTTTAGCAACACACTAGCTAAATGATGCTAAGATACGTACAACAATTACTGAGATAGACGTATAGTTACTTAAGTTACTATGGTTATTTTAATTATATGCAAGACGATGCGGTTTTCTAAACCTGCTTTGCTACATGTTGTATGATTGCTGCAGTAGGTACCTGACGAGATGCAGCGAAATATGCCAGGCAATAAATCGTGCAGTCTATTGTTTGTGTCTCCTTTATTCAAATTTTATATCATATCCTTTTTACAGGGCATCGCAGTCAACACTAGCATTTCTGCTGCTGTGATTTCTTGGCAAGTTTACGTTCAGTAGTTTGCCATTGCTTTCTGGACGACCGGCGCCGATACCAACGCAAAACCAACGCAACGTGGTCTGCTGCAAAATCGTGCGAAGCTGTGTTTTGAGCGCGGGTATGCGGGATTACGAACCGCGTCCGTAAACACGTCGCCATGGAGCCCGGCTTATTCAGATTCGTCACTGGAAAACATTGATTTGAAAAGGTATTTCCTTCTATGTGGCTGTCCACGAACACAGGCATCGAAGTGTTGTAACACATTAACAGAGTAGAATCCTTACCACTATACTAACACACCCGCATGCTTATTTTTACAGAAGGCTAGTAAGACTGTCGATGAAAGGTGAGCGGTAGAAATTACAAGGATTCACAATAACATTCCACTGGAGGTCAGCATGGACGAATGCATAAGACCGCTTGTTCTTAAACATTCGGTGGTTCCAAGGTAGTGGGTTTAACGCCTACACAGGTCAGTTGGGCCAAAATGTTGATTTCTCGACCTTGACTTGGGGAGGTAAATTACAAGTAGCCCTAAAGTGAGAGGGACACTGGTAATATGGAAAGGGAATGCGCACGCAGACATCAGCCCCGTGCACTTGAAGTGGTAGCACATGTGTGTATTACGTTAGAGTTCAAAGTAAGCGGAGAAAAAACATCTACAATATGTAACTGCTCAAATATAAACAGCTCACTTACGAATTATAATTAACTGTTATCAAGTGGTACATTGAAGTAAACAATATCTGCCTTTTCCACGGCTTAGGGTGCATTGGGCATAAAGTGCGAGAGCCATATATTTATAGACACTACAGCATTCGATGGACGATGTGGACAGTATGACGCCGGCAACCTTTACTTTCCAAGACATTTCCAGGTAACCAAGGTGGAGTGGGTCAACCTGGGAGTTGCGTCCTACTTGTACAATTTCGAGTCTTCTCTGACTTGGTCTCTTTCACCACATTTACTGTGCTCATGTTGGCTGCCCAAGGTACGCTCAGAATTATTCTGTAAAACAACAACTCAACAGGTGTTTTATTTAGTTTCTATCTGTTCATGATTCACGTCCACATGTTAAAAGTGGTTATGTATAACATGAGAGAATGTGTTTTCCAACGTCCCATACAAGCGAATTATCACATTAAAACATGTTGCTTTTGCTTGGTATATTATCTTCTTTGTTTCTGTAATGCATGAGGTCTTAGGTGCGACTGAACTACCGTATAACAGTAGACGATACTATCTGCTTTCTGTTAGCCACTAATGTACGGTGGTCCTCAAGGACAGCGCTTTTCATCTGTTATCTATTGTACTCACGCAATGGCGAACGTTCCAATGGCTTGTCAAATAAATGCTGAGGGTCATCTTTGAAGCATGCATCACAGTAAAGCATTATTGGAACGGTCAGTATTTTGTCCAGTATGTTAACAGCGGCCTGCTGCTAATTTGGTTTGATGTGCACAATGGCATGAGAGTCGACCCGTTCAGATTCTGATGTAAAACTGCAGAAAAAAATCACAAAAGTCCAATACATACTGGGGATGATTGCGAAGTGCTGTAATTGGCATACACTAATTTGAACGTTGCTAATCCAAGGAGTTTGAAGAGAGGAGTGGCGTTGAGAAATACATATTATCGACGTAGTTCCTATTCAAGTGCAGTGATGTTGGTTCTTGACTCAACTGGAAAACTGAGAACTAGTAAACTTGAGGTGAAAAGAGCAAGGGGAAGACAGACAGATAAATAGCTGGATAGCTCAGTCACATGACATAACTGGGATAAGACCAGAGATCTTATAGCTAGAACTCTGGTATCATGTGAGATGGCAAACCATGACCGCTCCTGCTAATTGACATGGCACATGATGATAACACATTGGCAAGAATTTGCATCCATACAGAACAGACCAGACACAACCTTTCAGTAAGCAGATTTTGATGAATTCCCAATACATTATAAAGCTGTGCAATTTTTTTATTTTTGCAGTGTATCTAGAACGATAGGTCCACCAGAGAGACGAATGGAGACGAATTGTATTTGCAGCAAAGAACCTCAATGGCTCGGAAAGCTGAAGAAGAAGAAGAAGAAGAAGAATCTAGAACGTATTCTAAAATCTATGCTGCTAAAGAAAATAATCACATTAGCATGGCTGTGTATGAAGTTTGAAAAATGATTTTAATGATATTTAAAGTAATCACAAGACAGATATTGCTATAAGTTGCTAGGGGTTAGCAGTTTTAAATATACTAGGTCACAACTTTATAACGGCGCTGCCTGGGCAAAATTTTGAGTTAAAAATCTACCCAGGTATTTCAGGATACTCGCCGGCGCTACAGAGTTCGTGCACTGAGCAGAGATTCTCCGGACTCAGGCTTGAGTTAGGAGTAGAACGGAGCATTTATGGATTACACGTGTGTGCGTGATGTTGATCCATCGACTAAACTAAACTAAACTAAACTAAATATATATAATTTCTAATACAAGTGAGGAATTACGTGGTAGCTGATGAGATGTGGTTTTGATCGAAGAATGATGAGAACACCGTGGACGGATAGAAGGACCAATGAATATATCTGAAAAGAAGTTAACTCACAAAGAGAATTGGTTGCTCGCATAATAAGAAGACATTCCATATTCTTGGGGCATGTCATAAGAAAGAAAACTGGAGTATTTCCTTACAACGAAAAAGCTGGAGGGGAAGAAAGTCTGGGGGAAACCAAGAGAAGATGTTGGACAGCTTGCCATCACGGCATGGAGGAACATCAGTGTCAACAATTATTGGTAGCACACGAGACAGAGGGCTGTGGACAGGCGTGATCACCCAGTTAGTTAGTTAGTTAGTTAGTTAGTTAGTTAGTTAGTTAGTTAGTTAGTTAGTTAGTTAGTTAGTTAGTTAGTCAGTCAGTCACAGTTCCAACTTCATGGCAAAGGGTCGCCCCATTATGTTCCATTCTTGTACCAGTGAATATCACACTAAATGCTCCTCACTGCCCCATGTGAAATGTGGAACAGACAGGGTTCTCGACAAGCCAACAGACCGCACTTGCATACGAAAAATACAGTTCATCGTCGATGGTAACGACAGTCACTAGAAAACCAACAATTACACATTACTGCATAAGCAAACCAGTTAGTTCAGCGGCTCGCCTGCCGCCATTTTTCTGAACATGCAGTTCACGCTAAAAGCAACTCGGTCGGATGTAAAAGCATTCCACATGAAATCCAGAGTTCACAGTGTCGCTCCACGCAATCAACTCAGTAGCAGAGCAACGTCACCATTATGATCACCCATGTGACACGGAACGGATAATATGAAGAGGAAGACACAACATAGTCGGTGTTCTAATTCAGGTTTAAAATGTCATGATACTGTCATGAGCGCGCTGCCATGATTTTCTACTAAGAGGGGACAGGCTCGCCACCTAGTCCTTCGTGCATTCAGGCCTAGAAAATGCCATTGTCCTAACAGTTCACAGACCAATAGTAGGTTCCTGCTTGGAGATTTGTGTTGAATTTGGGCCTCATTATTTTAATGAACAACTTTGCAATCGTCAATACTTCTTTTTCTGTACTCCACAGAAGCAATTTCTTGGCTGGGAATATTATCTTAAATGTAAAAGCAAGTAAGTTAATGTTAAACCGCATTATAATTCTAAATAAATGTCTAGGGGCTTGAAAAGCACTCATGAAATCAGGATCTTCTGCGGGAACACTCTGAAACTCCCCTTCCAATTTTCACAAAAAAAAATTCCAAATAGCTGGTTCCTCAGCGGTGGTTATTGTTGAGATCCGTGGTTTTTGTGGGTTTTTAGCCCTATTTCTGTCTTGTGCGCTCTTACGAGTTGGTCCTGATCCGGACTGGGTATATCGACTTTTGTGTCTGTGACGTTAGCTGGGGGGGGGGGGGGGTGTCGGGGGGTCGGCAGCGGTCTTTTGTGCCCCGTCTCCTCTGGTGGTTTCTTTTGTTAGTGAAGGCTCCTGTCTCGTCTGGCTTGACTGGTTGCAGTCCTTATAAGGGCTTTTTATTTGTTGCGTACAGAATGAACTGTCAGAGCAACTAACATCGTTTGCCTGAAGTGCCCATTGAAACTAGAGCGTTGTATGTTTGTTTGTTTGTTTGTTTGTTTGTTTGTTTGTTTGCATATCCTTTACAGGACATCGCTGACAACATCAGCATATTTCAGCTGATTGTTGATTACTTGGCAAGATTACGCTCAGTCGTTTGCCATTGCTTTCTGAGCGGCCGGCTCACACGCCCCGTAAGTTACCGACGCGATTCGAACCACTGCTGATTCTCACCGTCGTCACGTTACTTACGAGAATATACGAGATTACGGAGAAATGTCGCTAACCTCTAGGCCAGGAAGACGGCAGAGCGTTGTATGCATCTATATAAAATAGAGACAATCAACATTCGATTTTCATGTCACGAGAAAGGAGATATTGTAAACTATCATGACCTGTTTTGCTGTATGTCAGTGAATCACATAACGTGAATGGACAAATTATGAACAGCTTGGAAGCAATAGACATGCGGCTCTTGAAGCGAATGTTTCGAGCACATTGGAACCCTAAAGTAACTGATAACGACTGAATGGAAGAGGCTAATGAAAGTTGAACATAACATACAACTATGAGAAAGAGACGAACATCACTATTTAGTAATAAAACAAGGAGAGAGGCATTAGAAAACACCATGACGACTGGAAAGATCAGTGATAGTAGAGACAGAGGCAGACCAAAAGAAATGATGCTGGGTGAATTAAGACGGTGGCATGGAGAGATATCATCAGCAGAGTTGATCCTAATCATCAAGGACCGAGATCTGTAGAGAGACATGGACGCCTAAGCCAGCTAGCAAGGCACATGCTGTTGGTTATCAATCAATCAACCAGGTGTTGTCTCCACTGTTAAGGTTGGCTGCAATGGATCCAAACACCTGACCCACGCCTTGATTCTACATTCTGTCAGACTGCTGTTCGTCCATCTCTTGATGTTATCTTTCCACTTGTATCGCTGTCTAGCTCTTGCTGATGGTGATAATTAAAAACAATTGAGAAACTGAAGCTGTTCAAAAGGCGTATCAAGGAGACTGGACATGGCAATGCATAGGCTAAAATAGCATTTAAAAATATATAGCACCACACCGCAACCAAATAAAATAACAATGGTGAGATCATGCAATTAAAGGACGATAATCGTGGACCATATTAGAACCATTAATGAAGAACACAATTGATTAAGAAGAAGAACTTCTGACAGTAAAAGAAATCTGAACATAGAACAAAACTAGTCCATAAACTGAAGTACGTCACGAAAGCACAACACTTCACAGTGGTTTTCAAAAGATATGAATGAGATGAGATAAAATGCGGAATAGTTGTGGAAATTTAAACAATATAAGGACACGAAATATAGCGCAGCTTTACGAGATACAAGTACTGAAAATAAAGGACATTGCTGCCACAAGCTTTCATCTGCAAATAAACACAAGAAAATGCAATCACATATAAACCATTGTGCCGTCTCCACAAAGAAGGTTGACTACAATGGATCTCCGACACTATCTGTCTCTCGCTCTGACTGTACATTCTGTCAGACTGATTTTCGTCATTATCTTGATGTTATCTTCCCACTTGTATCATTGTCTACCTCTCGCTCGCTTGCCCTCAACCTTGCCCTCCAGTATGGTATTATGTCTTTTAACGTGGCCGAAATATTTAACTTGCCTCTTTTTTATTCCTTTCATCAACTCTCTTTTCATTCCGAGTTTATCTAGAACCTCTGTATTTGACTGTTTTGTTTCCATGAAATACGACATATTCTTCTCTATATCCACATTTCCAAAGCCTCTAGTCGACATTCTAAATGCTTGTTCAATGTCCAATCTTCCGCGCCATTTAGTAGTGTTGAATGTACGTAACATTTGACAATTCTCATTTTTAATGCGTTGTTAATCTTTCTAGATGTCAGTCAATACTGATTTCATGCTGCTGAAAGCATTTTCGGCCATTCCTATTCTCTGTTTGATTTCTATTTCACTTCTGCCATCATCTGTTATTACATGACCAAGATAGGAGAAACTTGTTACTTGTTCTAGAATCTCTCCGTTTACTGGGATGTTCATTGCTGCCCTTTCCATTCCACTGCTAATTATCACAGTTGTTGGTTTTGGGATGTTAATATCTAAGCCAGTTTCGTGCAGAGTGGCTTGCTTTGCTTCGGAGGTCACGGGTAGCAAGCATCACCTGGATCTTTTATCCTGGACATGCCGGCGTGCTGGGGAATGAACAGGCGGACAGATTGGCTGGCTCGGCAAAACTTGTGGAGTATTGATGCATGACAAGGCAGACGTGGTTGCGGCCTTGTGGGAGCACGTGTACACCTCGGAGGAGCAAATGGATCACCATAGTCTGGTAAGAATGAGGCAGCGAGGTGTGATGAGGGGATCTGGCCGACGGTCGACGCTCAGAGGAAAGGCGAGACGGACATATAATCAGATTGCTACTGGAACTATTAGTGTTGGAACTCTTCGCTGGCTGCTGCGGATGGGGACGGAGCGCTTATGGGAATGTCCCGAATGCTGTGATGTCGGTTCCTAAATCAATCAGTCAATCATACCCTTTCCGTCTACTCCTATATCTTGAAGCATGTTATTAATCGTTCATGCTCTATCAAAAGTTTTCTTGTAGTCTATAAAAACAAACATATATATTTTTCTGAACTACTAGAGTGGAGTCTGGATAAGTAGAAGTCGCAGGGCCGAAGGAATTTGATCTACTTATCAGAAATTCAACTTATCCAGACTGCACACATATTTACACTAATTTACACTAATACATGTGTACCACTTAGGAAACACAGTTAGTGAACAAATAAATAGCAATACAATATCAGAAATGTTGAAATGTTTAATTTTGAAAATTTCCAAATTAATTAAAGAAAAAGTCTGTGATTTGCTTTGCTTCTTGACTTGTGAAAAATGTCTTCCCATGGCCTGTTTAAAGGCACACAATAGTGAGACTGCATCATCTGAACATCCGTTCTGTATCATGTAAGTGTCAATTTTGTCAACTGATGCCAAAATATCTGACTGCGATACAGGTTGTGCTTGCAGCCCACAGTCATCCTCATCATCAGAGTCAGGGCTGGAAGGGTCTGTTGGTTGAATGACTGGCATACATAGCCCTATAATATCAGTGCTTGAAAGAGTGGCACTAGTAGAAACATCATTGTCAATGTTCACAAACTCCTCTGGTTCAATGTTCAGCTCTTTATACAATCTACCAAGTAATAGCCCCACTGAAATGTCAGTAACATTGCTCTCATTGCTCGCTGATGGTGTGGAATTCTTATTTACAGAAACATTTACTGCAGGTAAGACGCCAGTCTGTCTAAAGCAGTTTGCAATAGTTGCTGGTAAAACTCTGTCCCATGAAGATTTTAACATAAGAATAGCATCACGACGGGTTATCTTGAAATCATCACAAATGAGGTCAGCATCCATATGACCCACAAGTTTTGACAACATTGTGGATCTATAAAGAACTTTCAGATTTTGAATGATACCTTGATCACAAGGCTGAAGTGTTGATGTGGCATTAGGTGGTAGAAACAAAAGCTCTGTTGCCTTCAGATTATTAATTTTTGTGTGGGCTGAACAATTGTCAACAATTAAAAGAATTTTTCTTTGTTTACACACCATTGAATAATCAAATTCTTGTGGCTTCTCATTGAACAGTTCTGATGACATCCATGCCTTTGAATTGGCTCTGTAATTCACACGCAATTTTTTTTTCAGGTCTTTGAAACAACGAGGGTTTTAAAATTTTCACTACCATCCATATTGGAACACACAACCACTGTTATTCTTTCGTTTGACTCTCCACCCCCCCACCCCCCCCCCCCCCCCCCCCCCCCCCCCCATGACACTTGTCATTTTTGAAAGAAAATATTTCATCAGGTAGCAATCTCCAAAATAATCCAGTTTCATCGGCATTAAATACATTCGCAGAAGTATATTTAGCTAAAGTAGGTCTGAGCACGTCTTCTATCCATGAGTGAGTTATTGCTTCGTCGACTGACTGTTTCTCTCCACACACATTCTTGTAAGTGATGCAATGTCATTTTTTTAAACGATCCAACCAGCCAGAACTACAATTCCAGTCTGTCTGTCCTCCAAGACGTGCAAATTCTTCTGCTTTCGCAATAAGGCCCATTTACTGGTACATTTGCCGATCTAATCACAGTGAACCATTTTAAAAGGGCAACATCAACAAAATTGCACGCAGCAGTTCTTCTAGCTCACTGCCTATCACTGTCGATTTGACATGCTATAAACAATTGTTTGCAGCGGTCTTTATGCTTTAAAATGCCGGAAAGTGTCGATGTTGGAATACCAAATTCTCTAGTTATATCCACTTTCTTCTTCCCACTATGTTCAACCTCTTCCAACAGCTCAATCTTTCTTTTTACAGTCAAAGTTTTAAACTTTCGCCCACTAGCAGCCATTGTTGACATATAGCAACATATTATGTGCGAGATTGTTCTCCGAGCTGACTAAAAATACACATTCTTTCGCGAAACAATTTTTTTTTTTTGGGGGGGGGGGGGGGGGGGGGTGAAATGAACAGTTAGACTTAAACGTGAACATTTATTTAGTCGGTAATTCATTTTTATGTTCGACTAATCCGAAAATTCGAGTTAACCGAATTCGACTTATCAGGAATTTTTATACAAAGATAAAGAAGGATCTTGGCCGGGACCAAGCCAATATCGTCGACTTAAGCGAAATTCTAGTTATCCAAGTTTGACTTAAGTGGACTAGACTGTATATATTTTTCAGTTAACATCCTCAAACAGATAACTGGTTCTCTGGTGCCGCTGTTTTAGCGGAACCCAAATTGTTCTTCCACTTCTTACCCATCTATTTTATTTTGAATTATTTCTTGTATGACCTTGAGTATTATCTTAGTTATATGGCTCATTAAACTAATAGTTTTATAATCCTCACAATCAACAGCTATTGGCTTCTTGGGTAGTGTGATGAAAATGGATGTTTTCAAATCCTTGGTGATGTACCCAGTATTATATATATCACTAGCTGACCCGGCCTGGCTTCGCCCAGGCCCTGGAGGGGATCTATCTATCTATCAGTCTGTCTGTCTGCTTTTTTGTCTGTCTGTCTGTCTGTCTGACCCGGCCCGGCTTCACCCAGTCCCTGGTGGGGAGCATCTCATTTAATTCATATACGTAGTCATATAAGCTCTCCCGTTCCCGACTATCTGTTTGTCTGTCTATCTGTCTGTTTGTCTGTCCCGGCCCGGCTTCACCCAGTCCCTGGTGGGGAGCATCTCATTTAATTCATATACGTAGTCATATAAGCTCTCCCGTTCCCGACTGTCTGTCTGTCTATCTGTCTGTCTGTCTGACCCGGCCCGGCTTCACCCAGTCCCTGGTGGGGAGCATGTCATTTAATTCATATAAGTAGTCAAATAAGCTTCCGTTCCCGACTATCTGTCTGTCTGTCTGTCTATCTATCTGACCCGGCGTGGTTTCGCCCAGCTCCTGGCGCACAGTAACTTAAAAGAATGTCCTTCCACACACCATTCATTATTTTTAATGAAAACTGTTTTTAATCACCGACATGACAGTTGATAAGTTCTTTAAGCAGAAAAAGATGGGTTACAATGTTATGCATTATGCATTATTTTTATGAAAACTTTGAAAATGCCTTAAAGATTATATCATTATTTATTATAACTTATATGCCTAAAAATAACTATAGACAAAGAGTTTAACAATAGTGCAAGTAAGTCCAACAATATGACTATAAAGTACATAGAAATGTTATTAAAAGTTATGCCCCTTGAAATAACTTTTCTAGAGTGAAGTCCCCCTGCTATATAGAAATTATATAATGAAAAATGAAAAAGTAAATGTTATTAAATAAGTAGAAGATTTTACACTAAGAAACTATTACAGTCGGTTGCACAGGAATGAAAGGAAGACGTGTAGAAAATTTCATCTCAATCGGATGTACCGTTATCGAACGCATCCAATACAAACAAACAAAGCCACATACACTCTGTTTTATATATATAGATTACATAATTCTGTGATAGTTTCAATGCCAAAGCTGGATAAGGATTGTATCATCTCAGTTGTTATCTTGTCAAGACCTGCAGCCTTTCCTTCTTTCATCTTTTTTAATAGCCTTTTCTACTTCAGCCTTTAATATTTTTGGTCCATCTTGAGTATTATACAATGTTGGTCTATTGACCCTGTTGTTAAAGGACAAATCTTCTGTGTACTCTGTCCATCTTTTTATTATGTCGGTATTATCAATTATAATTTCAATTTTTTTCTTTCTTTGATACAACCATTTCCAATTATATTATTTTCCTTCTTTGTAAATCTTTGTATATTTTCATGCAATTCTTTCTAGTTGTGTTTTATTTCTAGATCCTCTATTTTTTTGCATTTTTTTCTACAAACACTCTTCTTTGGCAACTCTGCACATGTGACGCATTTCTCTATCTATTAATAATAATGAGTGTTCTTTGCTGTCTTTCTTTGAGTTATTTTGCTCAAGATTTCATCGGTTATCCATAATTTCTGTTTCATATTTACCTTCACTGGCAAGGTACCGGCGCCGTGGCGAGGGTTTACCGATGCAATTCATAATCACGCATACCCGCGTTCTAACCACAGCTGTGTTGGTTTTTTATGAAATGGTATGGGTGCCGGTGGTTCAGAACGCAATGGCAAACTACTGAGCCTAAACTTGCCCAGGAATCACGAACAGCCAACAAATGCTGGGACTGACTGCTACGTCCTGTAAAGAACATGCAACTAACTGAGAGCTAACTTACTGGCGAGGTAGTATTTGCAATCTGTATACTGGTTTTTACACATTCCCACTTTGTATTAATGTTATCCTCAGGATGTTGACGTCTGTAGTGTTCCATACTTTGAACGATTAGCCTATCATATTTATGTTTTACTTCAACCAGGTATAGTTTATTTGATTTATCTATGTGAGGTGTCTTCGTTGTCCTTCTTCGTGTGTTTTTAAGTTTTATTTGTAATTTTAAGACCACAGGATTGTGATCAGAGTTGATACCATCACCAGGGTATGTTTTGGCATTTTTCCACATTGTTTTAAAATCTATTTCTAATTATAATGTAGTCAGTTTGGTTTCTCCTTCTATCTCCAGGGATTTTCCACGTATACAGTTTCCTAGGGTTATGTTGGAAAATGTGTTACAAACAAGAAGATTGAACTGTATCAGCCGGTCTCTTCTGTCGTTTCTGTTTCCCATACAATGTTGCCCTACTATCCGCTTATATTTAGTTTTTCCAACTTTTGTGTTCATGTCTCCCATGACAATTAGGACCTCTGATGATTTTACAACTTTCAGTGTTTGTTGTAGGTCTTTATAATATTTTTCGGGCTGTTCATCACTATAATCAGATGCTCGAGCATACGCCTGAAGAATTACAATGTCGAAAGGTCTTGCCTTAATTTTGAGTAGTATCATCCTATATTTATGAGCCCAGAATCCACTAATATTTTTCTCTATATTTCTTTTTACTAAAGTTCAGACTCCTCTCTCCTGATGATCTCCTCCCGAATTAATGAATATGTGATCGTCTCTCCTTATATAACTAGCATCTGTCCATCTTGTTTCTGATACACCTAACATATCTAAATTGAGAGGAGCGTCTGGTCGTGTGGGTAAAATGCCGGATTTTCCTTCGGGAGACCCGAGTTTAAATCCTCGGTAAGGTGTAGATTATTTTGTCGGGGGCAAACTATAACCCTAACCTGCACAGTTCGCCGTGTCTGCACTAGCCAGGCGGCCTTAATTCCTCATGTTCAAAGACACCCCCCCTCCCCCCCCCACCCCGGGCCATACACCGCAAGTTACTATATAGGCAGTAAGTGACAGTTTTTCATTCTGCGTATTTCTATTAATCTAGTCATTGTAGTGTCAACTTCATGGTTTATACATTGTTGTGTGTTGCTGTTTCTTTTCTGATGAAGGTTTGTCGCCGTAGCATGCTTCGTTTTCTGTAATTGAATTTTGTTCAGTTGTCAGTACTTTGTGTTTTGATATTGTTTACAGTAATTTGCTAATAATATCAATGGAAGGGTTAGTTTATGTTTGATAAAGCAGTAGCCGACCCTGTTATACAAGTCAGGGGCGGACCAACCAGACTGTGAACAGAGTACATAAGATGTAGGAAATTGCAGAGTCTCTTAGGCGTGCGGAGATGACGTTCTCCGGGGACTTGCTACCTGATCAACATAAAGATTCATCTTAAGTCGTATATACATGTTAGCAAATAATTAATTATCTTCTTGTCTTAAGTTGACAGTTATAAGACACACGTCTCTTAATACGTATTACATTTACAGCAACATCACTTTGCGAATCATTGTATTGATGCTCTTCATTATCATCTTTAGTTAGTTAGTTAGTTAGTTAGTTAGTTAATTAGTTAGTTATTTAGTTAGTTAGTTAGTTGGTTGGTTGGTTAGTTAGTTAGTTAGTTAGTTAGTTAGTTAGTTAGTTAGTTAGTTAGTTAGTTAGTTAGTTAGTTAGTTAGTTAGTTAGTTAGTCGCGGTTCCATCTTCAGGCAATGGGTCGTTCCCATTATGCTCCTTTCCTGTGCCAGTGAATATCACACAAAATACTCCTCACTGTCCAATATGAAAGGTGGAACAGACAGGAGTCTCGGCAATCCAACAGCCCGCACAGGTATACTGTGCATAATGCCGCCGCCAGAATGCCAACACAAAAGTCATAAACGAAAATTACAGTTCATCGGCGATGGAATCGACAGTCACCAGAAAGACCTCATTGGCCCGAATTTTCTCACATGTCTAGGCTCGGTATATTTTCGCAGGGCAACCCGCCGAAAGCGCCACGCAAAGCACGAACTCCGTAGCTCCAGCGTCGACTCCCAGGAGTCTCCTGAAAAATGCACTTGTGAACCGAAAAGGAAAATCAGTCAATTCAGCAACAGCAGGTAGCCATTGTTTCGAACATACAGGTCACTGTACAAACAAAAGCGGACAGATGTAAAAGAATTCCACATGAATTTCACAGCTCACAGAGTCGCGCCACGCATTCACTCAGTAGCAGGGCGACGAAACCATATAATACCCGTCCAATATGAGGAAAATGCGAATGCAAACCGCAGCCACAAGGATAAATACTCCAGAGGCCATAGCGGTTCAATGCCTAACCGCCATGCTGGGGACCGGAACTGTCATATTTTACTAATTACTAATTAGCATCTTTATTATCATGTACCCTGTCAATTGGTGTAGGAGTTCACGTCTCTCCAAAGATATTTTTCATTATATAATCAACGAAAATGGTTTGTTTCTTTCTTAAGGTTGGTCTACGCTCATTAATCTTTTCACGGAAATCGTTGTTTTATATATACGAGGGTAAGTTAATAAGTAAGTCACAAATGGCTGTAGAAAAATAACTACAGATGGTAATAACTTGAAACCAGTTTATTGTTGTACATTGTCCCTTTATTTCTCAACATAATTTCCATCAACATTGATGCACTTATCCTATTATTTTATCAGTCCTCCCAAACCGGCTGCATAGAACTGCGTGTTTTGTTTTCATTGACCTATCATTCCACAGAACTGTGTGACTTACTTATTGACTAGCCATCGTAATTTTTTTCTACTCAGCTATGCACCGCTTTACAGGACAAACATTTGTCAGCATAATCAGGAATCCCACCTTGGCGGGAGACATTTCGCGAATGACGCCGAAGTTGAAAGTGAAATGAAAAAGAGGTTCAGAAAACAGAGCACGCAGTTCCATGCAGCCGGTTTTGGAGAACAGATATAACGATGTTATAAGTGGATCAATGTTGGTGGAAAATATGTTGAGAAATAAAGGGACAGTGTATCAATACAAATAAACTGGCTTCAAGTTGTTATCATCGTTAGTTTGTTTTTTCTACAGCCATTTATGAATTACTTATTAACTTCTTCTTCTTCTTCAGCGTTCCGAGCCATTGAGGTCATTTGCTGCAGATACAATCCGTCTCCATTCGTCTCTCTGGTTGACCTTCTCTTGCCAGTCGTTGATTCCAAGTGCTTGTAGGTCTGTATATATATATTATCTCTCCACCGTCTTCTTGATCTACCTCGGGGTCTACGGTCATTTATTTCCTGAGTGTAAGCGAGTTTTGTTTCCCCATTTTCTTCCATTCTTTCTATATGCCCCAGCCATTGTAGCCAATTAGCCTTCATGATACCAGTGATTAGCGGGGACTTATACAGATAATAAATGTCTTTGTTACTTCTTCTTTTTCACACTCCACTTTGTGTATCCCTAATGGGTACAAAGATGCGTCTTAAAACTTTGTTCTCAAAGGTTTGTAGCAAGGCTTCGAATCCTTTCGTTGTACTCCAGGTTTCAGAGCCATACAGCACAACTGGTCTGACCAGTGTTTTGTATATTGTGATCTTGGTGTTACGAGATAGCGCCTTTGATTTTAGTAGATTTTGTAGTGCATAGTATATCTTATTTCCAGAACTGATTCTAGTTTGTATTCCTTCCCTTATGATGTTGGGGCAGTTGAAGATTGTACTTATTAGCTTACCCTTGTATATATACATATTCTTAAAAGTCGAGAGGATCGACTTAATTGCCTCTGGTTTTATCTCTAATGCTCGGTCTCTTTCGGCAAGACGGCCTGCTGAAACCGTCGCACAAAGCCTGAACTCCGTATCTCCGGCGACGACCCCCAAGGGTCACCGAAAAAAATGCACTCGTAAACCGAAAGACGTAGCCCTTAATCGAACCCACAACCTTCAGAGCGCGAGGCAGGCGGCTTGACTACTTGATGTTATAAACGTCCCTGAATAATTTTAGATACCTAGGGACATTTATAACATCAGATGGAAGATGTACAACAGAATAGAGCAAGCAAAAGCCGCATTTCAGAAAATGAAGAGTATCTTGTGCAATAGGTCACTATCACTGAGTGTAAGAAAAAGAGTGCTGAAATGCTATGTAGAACCAGTTTTGCTGTATGGCAGTGAATCTTGGAATGTAAATGAACAAATTAAGAAGAAATTAGAAGCAACAGAGATGTGGTTCCTGAGACGAATGTTGCAAATTCCTTGGAATGTCAGAGTAACTAACAACGACTGCCTGAAACAGGCTAATGAAACTAGAACACTTTATACAACAATAAGAAGGAGACAAACAGCTTTCTTTGGTCATGCGATGAGAAGAGAGGCATTGGAGAACATCGTGACAACTGGAAAGATAGAAGGGAAGAGAGACAGAGGCAGACCAAGACAAATGATGCTGGATGGATTGAGACGGTGGCATGGAGTGATATCAGCAGCAGAGTTGATCCAGAAAACCAAAGACCGAGATCTGTGGAGAGCCATGAACGCTACGCTAGCTGGCAGGGCACTTGATGATGATGATGATTTCTGCTACCTTCCGCAATTTTAAGTGACGGTAAATTGAAAATGCACACACCCGGAACATTTCCCTTTCGGCATTGTAAGGCCAAATGTTCGCATTCATTGGTTGTTGTGTGTTATTTGAGTTTTAAACTAGTGTTAAGTAGTATGTTTTTTTTTGTTTTTTTTTTACAAATGGCAACGCCTTCGAGTATGCGGCCTCGTAGACTTACATCAGATCAAGCTAGATATTATATTTATAGTGATTTCAAGGACTTTGTGAAAGATTCTAAAACTGAAACCACGTGCGGTATTCAGTTAGTCAGATTATTTCGTAGTAATGAAAAACACCACTGAAAGCTAAAGTTCGTCTTAATATGTCATAATATGATGGCACATATCGAATTATGAATGCGCTAATGGGTCAAATGTATGCCCCTAAATTTGTTTTGCCTATCACAAAGTATTTAAGGAGTAATTAAATAATTAAATTTAAAAGAATAATAATTATCACTAAAAATTCACTAAAAATAAATAACTAAATAGTGTTTATATTTGAATAACGAAGACACAAACAATAGATTGCACGATTTATTGCCTGGCATATTTCGCTGCATCTCGTCAGGTACATACTGCAGAAATCACACAACTTACGTGAAATTAACTAGATAAATCCTTCAAGTTGAAATATACACATATTCGCACAGTAATGTCACTTATCTACCACGGTAATTTTAAGCTGACTAACATGTCTTTCTGTTTACACAATTCTGGCTTGCGTTGATAGATCATAATTGCTTCTGCAAATTTTAACAAGCGAGTATTTTGTGTTCTAAACAACACGCGAAATGCAGTGTCTCTGGACACAACGTGACCTCTGGCGACAATGTGTCTGCCGATTGAAGACGCCGGGAGCTTCCGGTGTGTCGGCTCCTCGCGGCTAGCCACTCCTGTGTGTTGTATCTTGTTGACCCATTGAGGTATGTGTTCTGACACCCGTTTGTTAAGCTGTCTCTCCGTTCGACCAATGTAAACGGCCTGGCATCTACATGTGAATTGGTAAATACAATTGTTTGTGGCGTACAGAGGAACAGGCTCTTTGACTGTTGGTGTAGGAATGGGTACGGTTTTACATCTAATGACTGGAGTTGCCGCACAGAATGTTCGACCTACTGCTGTAGTAAGCCGGTCTTGTAGACGTTGCATTACGTCATCCCCTCGAAAGGTTAGCTGGATGAATACCTTGAGTTTAGGGACTGTAGTTACGTCTGCTTTGCGTTTGGGCTGTTGGCAATGGCGCTTTATAAATCCTGTGGAGTACCCATTCAGGTTTAAGACATTCTTCAGAGTTTCAAATTCCTCTGTCAGTGTGTCCTGGGTGCATATCTTTCTAGCACGGTCAAACAAGGTCCGTACTAAGCCCCGTTTGTACTGGACAGGTGTGAAGCTCTGAAAATTTAGGTATTGGCCAGTCCATGTTTCTTTGCGGTACACCGATCTTTGGATTGTGCCGTCTGCTCTACGTCTCTTTAGAATATCTAGGAACGGTAACGCTTCGTTGTGTTCGTGTTCCATAGATAGAGAGATGTTTTTATGCCATTTGTTCATTGTGGCCTGAAACGATGTTGCTTGTAGCTCGTCTGTGGTGATAATTAGTATATCGTCCACATAACGCCGGTAAAAGGCCAAGTTGTTGATGTCTGAGGATCTCTTTTCTTCTAAGTGTGCCATGAAGATGTCCGCTAGTGTTTATATTCTTCTTCTCAGTACAATCTGAGTGGTGTGTTACTGACACTTTCCATTTTGTGTGAAAATTATGTGCTTCAAAATATTATGTTTTAATTATTTTTCTATTGGTGTTGGGGTGCAGTTCTTGCGATATTATTGAACAAAAGTGGTGTGTATAACAGTATTCAGAAAATTAACTGGATTAGCTGCAGTGGATTATATATAACGTCTTGGTAACTGAAACTTTAAAATAATTTGTACCTTTTTAATTTAATTTGTTATTACTAAACCTTTCATTATTGTCATAATAATTCTAACCTATCAATTAATTATTACCACTGTTATGTTCCTTGTGCAATCCTATTTAATTTGATAAATAATACAATATATCTGATACCATTTAAACCATTTTAAAAGCATTTTTGTGACACACCCCTACTTCCAATTTTCTGCCATAAATTTATTTTTCGTCAGGACCCAATTTTTGTTTGGCACTGAAAGAGTTATTAATATTTCATCAGCTACTCCGGTAGCCGATTGCTGTTCATGATACGCTGAATTGCTGCAATTCTCGTGTATTTCACGATGTTATACAATCCATGATGTTGAACACCTTTTAGAGCCTGTGAAGCAAGTATGGAAATAGACTGTAGTCTGTGCAGTTATCAAAGATGTTTCTCACATTGTAAATACGGTATCTGTTCTGAAAACTGAACATGATGTTCCGTGATGTGATCGTGATGTTCCGCATAACCATTTTGCTGTCTTGACTTATTGGAATGATACTGCGATAGTTTCATTTGAAAGCATAATATACATTAAAATATTCTATGGTTAGGGCCAAAACAGTACTGCTACATATATTCATTATATACTGCATTAGAGAAGCTAATTTCTCGTCCTGCCTGGAGTAGTTAAGGTGCTATATTGGCACAGACTTTAATTCTCCTTGTCTGTTATTCAAACTTAGTATTGTTGATCGTACTACCTCTAACGAGGGCTCTGATTTTGTTTCTTCGTGTTCAGTTATAATCGCTAGATTCTTTGTCATATCTTCATACATCTTGCCACTGTACTCCTTCCATATGTTAAATGTTACTTTAATCTGCATTCACCTGTTATTTTTAATAAACGTTTTGAAAAGATGTCAACTTCCCCATGCAAAAGGAGTTCTTGCATTCCGGTACTAGTATTGATTATAGGGAGCTGAGTGGTCTCGAAGTATGGTGTCCGCCTCGAGTGCTGGAGATCCCGGGTTCAATCCCCGGTGAGGCCAGGCTTTTTTCTTCGTGAAAATATAGTAACACAATTTCCCCTTGTCACTGGGTAGTGAGATTGGACGCCTGAGTGTATTGTTGCGCACGTAAAAATTCCCTTGGCTGTTGGAAATCGAAAAAGAGTAGCCTAAAGGCGCTGTCCAGACAAAATTTCGAGTTAAAAATCTACCCAAAGTATTTAAGGATCCTCGCAGGTGCTATGGAGTTCGTGCACTGTGCTTAGTACCTCCGGACTCAGGCTTGAGCTAAGAGTAGAAAGGAGCACTTGTGAGTTGTACCCGTGTGATGTTGATCCATTGAGTAAACTAAACTAAACAACTATTGGTTATATACTGTTTTGTATGTTTAAAAAAATGTCCATTGATGTGACACGTCTGGTGTTTATTTAGTTAACTAGCTGACCCTGCCCGGCTTCGCCCAGACCCTGGTGGGGAGCATCTCATTTAATTCATATAAGTAGTCATATAAGTTCTCGTTCCCGTTACCGACTGTCTGTCTGTCTGTCTGTCTGTCTGTCTGTCTGTCTGTCTGTCTGTCTGTCTGTCTGTCTGTGTGTCTGTCTGACCCGGCCCGGCATTGCCCAGCTCCTGGTGTGGAGCATCTCATTTAATTCATATAAGTAGTCATATAAGTTCCCGTTCCCGACTGTCTATCTGTCTGTCTATCTGTCTGTCTATCTGTCTGCCTGACCCTGCCCGGCTTCGCCCAGTCCCTGGTGGGGAGCATCTCATTTAATTCATATAAGTAGTCATATAAGTTCTCGTTCCAGTTACCGACTGTCTGTCTGTCTGTCTGTCTGTCTGCCTGTCTGTCTGTCTGTCTGTCTGTCTGTCTGTCTGTCTGTCTGTCTGTCTGTCTGACCTGGCCCGGCATCGCCCAGCTCCTGGTGTGAAGCATCTCATTTAATTTATATAAGTAGTCATATAAGTTCCTGTTCCCGACTGTCTATCTGTCTGTCTGTCTGTCTGTCTGTCTGTCTGTCTGTCTGTCTGTCTGTCTATCTGTCTGCCTGACCCTGTCCGGCTTCGCCCAGTCCCTGGTGGGGAGCATCTCATTTAATTCATATAAGTAGTCATATAAGTTCTCATTAAATTCATACAACAAAAAAAGTAACTTAAAAGAATGTCCTTCCACACACCATCCATTATTTTTAATGAAAACTCTTTCTAATCACCTGCATGACTACAGTAACTTCTTAAGCATAAAAAGATGAGTTACAATGTTATGCATTGTGCATTATTTTTATGAAAACTTTGAAAATGCCTTAAAGATTGTATCATTATTTATTATAACTCATATGCCGGTACATAACTATGGACAAAGAGTTTATAAATCTTTGAAAGCGATGCCACAATATGACTATAAGGTATACCGAAAAGTTATTCCCCTTGAAATAACTTTTACAGAGTTAGGTCCCCTGAGATATATGAAATTATAATGAAAAATGGAAAAATGAAATAATATTGGGTAAGCAGCCGATTTCACACTAAGAAAATATGACAGTGGGCTGGGCTGGAATGAAAGGAAGACGTGTAGAAAATTTCATCTCAATCGGATGGGCCGTTCGCGAGCGCATAAAGGACATATGGACATACAGACAGACAGACAGACAGACGGAGATCGCCTTTTATATATAAGATAACTTTCCGTTCTGCCACAGTTTCTTTAATTTGCTTCTTTCTTCGGTAAGCCTAATTCATTCATTCAGTAGCATGTCCTTTGCAGAACCTCGCTCCCATAACAACCTTCTGGAAAACCTCTCGATCATAAGCAAGATGTCCCGCGTCCGATACACCCATCTGGAGATCATCCGCCACATCCTGCACCCATATTCTCTTTGACCTTCCTCTTCCTCTCTTCCCAGGCATATACCCCTCCATTATTGTTCTCTCCAAACTTTCGTGACGTTTCAAGTGACCAAAATATTTAAATTTTGTTTGGTTTTATCGTCTTTAATAGCCAACCTTCTTCAATATTCAGCTCTTGAAGTATGGGTGCATTTGTTTTTTTCTTTACCCAAGATATTTTAGAACTCCTATATAACATTTATATTCAAAGGCATTTATGCGCTGTTCAGATTGTTTAATAAGTGCCTCACATGCGTATGTTGCAATGGGAAAGATGCATGGTTGTAAAAAATCATATTTTTGTAGTTCTGTCTGTCACATTCCATACCTAGTTATGTTTACCTTATTGTGTCTGCTCTTTTTGCATTATTTTATGAAATACGTTTTGTATTGATGAGATTAGAATGTCTCACCGTTGTGTGGCCAGCTCATCAGGTTCGTAACTTCATGAACTGTAATCACAATACCACGTGTAGCCCGTACTTGAATGGTGTGTATTCAGGTGATTGACACTGTTATTGAAGCCAATTGGTTGTGTGCCAGTTATCACTAGTTTCGCCTTTTTTTTATTTTAACCCAGTATATATCAGGACTTAATTTTTCACATCTTCATGGAGATTTGAAACGAGATATTCTGTATATGTGATATTGCATCATCAGCTGTAAATATAATATTTTCTTATCTTATCAAGCTCACTGACTATTTGATCTAACACGAGATAATCTGTATTTGTGGTATTGCAACAACATGTATAAGGAAAATGTTTGCTTTGTCCTACGTATCAACCTCACAAACTATTTGCTGTTCCAGATGATCTTCTACGGTGACTCCAATGGCAGATATTTCTATTACAGAGTCCAGTCAAAGATAAAATGCAAAGAAACTGTGTATTCCATCTATGGACAGGGTCAGCATGCTCGGAAAATATGCGAAAATAAGACGCGGAATTTGTCAATACAGTACATGTCACATGTAAACCCATTCCACTCTGGTGTGGTGAGTCTTCCTAAATTCCATGACAAAATTTTTAAAGTTAGTGACATGTACTGCAGGACGTAGCTATGTGTGATTTTCTAGGGAATTTTACTGTCAGTAGTCTGCTATTGTCTCTCTGGTCTAGGGTTACACGACTTTCTCTGTAATCCTGTATACTCTCGTAACGTGACGAGACGTCCGCGTGAATTGGTAGAGGTTCTCTCCGCGTCGGTAACTTACGGGGTATGTGAGCCTGTCGCTCTGAAAGCAATGGCAAACTACTGAGCGTAATCTTGCCAAGAAATCAACAATCAGCTGAAAGAAGCTGATGTGGAAAGCGATGTCCTGTAAAAGATGTGCGAGAAAAAAAAAATCTGCTATTGCCGATCTCCCTAGCGAAGACTTTCACGACTTTCTCCGTTATCTCGTATATCCACGTGAGGAAAACAGCTGCGCGAGATTCGGCAGTAGATCGCGTCGCGTTGGTTACTTACGGGGTATGTGAGTCGGTCGCTCAGAGAGCAAAAGCAAACTACTGAGCGTAATCTTACCAAGAGCATCAAAACAGCTGAACAATTCTGGCATTGACTGCAACGTTATGTAAGGGATATGAAACTTTACATACACCCCCCCCCCCCCCAATCAAAATAAAAAAATAAAAAAAGTCTGCTATTGCTTTCTGAAGGATAGAGGCTCTTGCCATAGTGAAAACCAAAGCACAAATGGTTGCTTTAAATTTCCTTGCGACTGACATCGAATCCGGTAGATCGGGATTTAAAATTGCTAAGTTAAAATTGAAGTTGAGTCTCTGAGGAAGTTGACCCACAAAAGCACATGACTAAAACATTCTTTATTTTATTCAAGTTTATTTCTTAAAGTGATTGTATGTGGTTACTAAGAGCTTGCATATTTCCCGCGCTAACATATATGTGGGAGCTTAGATATATAACAATTCAGCCGAACAGCACATATCCGCCTTTATATAAATATACATTGTTCAAGTCACAGGACGTCACAATTAACCCCAGTAATATTTGCGTGTTTGTCGTTTTCTATGAAGTTTTACGTTTAGTAGTTTGCCATTACTTTCCAAGTGACCTACGCTCAAACCATTATTTAAAATCAACACAAGCAGATTTGCTTCTACATCGCCTGCATCTGATTTCTAATCTATTAAGCCGGATTATGACGCTGAGTTCACTGATCCTTAGCCAGGGTAGTCGGCATATAAATGTTACAGATATGTATAACAAATTCATTTCACAGAAAAAGATCAAACAGATATATCAAACAAGAACTGAGTATTAAAGATGATTGGTTATTAAGAACAACTAAAACAAGAATAGCGAAGCATTTTCGACATGCAGAAAAATATGAACGTCAAGGGTGAAAAAAATATAGAAGGCTGTGTACCAAGGAAACAGTAAACATCAAGATGTGATAGATAATTTACACTTAAGAGCAACAGTGAGAGCACGAGACTTATGACTGAGAAAGATGTTATGAGGGCGAAGTTCTGCACAGTATGTACTTTTCAGCAGATTTGTTAAATGTCCACTTTTCATACTCGTATGCTCCCACCGGAATTATATATGTATTTCTGTTATCCATCAATATGTTAATATTATTCATTTTGCAGAGCACTGTTTGTTCCATTGTAATTTCTGTCATCATATGTCCATTGCCGATCGGCAGTGAACTTACACCAATTTGTTTTTCACTTTGTCTTTGCACTGACTTAATTTGATTCTCTTGCGAGGAAATGCAACCTTAAAGGTGAATATCATCGCAAGGCAGACCAGGTCCTAAACCTTGGATGGCAACTGGTTTAGGATCGAAGCGCCGACAGGTGGACAGTTAGAGCATTGCTTTGATGATCCGGCAGCTTCTGCAGTTTGTCTTATTCCAGATGTATTGATGTTGACTTTCCTCTCGAGTAAACTAGGCAGGCCGAGAGAGGCATCATGCTGCATAGGCAACACTTCAATTCATCCCAGGATGTCTGCTATAAAGAGATTATTATGCCTTTTTTAAGCAAAATAACTATCGTCTATTATAACGGCAAGATGCCAGTACAATACAATTAGATTCTCAATTCACATCTGTGTTGATGACAGCAATACTTCGTTGTCAATCAATCAATCATGTGCCATGCCCGAAAATCGTGGGCGGTCATGACTCGCAATTTCACTCGATCACCAGCGTCGTGGATCAGCTCAGTGTTCCTGTCTCGTCCATGCCATGTGGCCAAGCCATCCAGGTATTTTCCTCTCGGTCTGCCTCTTGGTCTGTTCCATTCGATCTTGCCTGTTGTCACTACGTTCTTCAATCCATTTCTTCTCATAACATGTCCACAAAATTTTGACTGTTTTCGTCTAATTTCTCTAATCAATTTACGATTTTCATTTGTCTCCTGTAGTACTTGGTCATTAGTTTTTATGTCTGTCCATGGTATTCTTTGTATTTTCCTCAGAAACCACATGTCTGTAGCCATCAGATGTTTTTCAGCTTGACTGCACATTGTCCAAGTTTCACATCCATACAAAAGAACAGACTCTATGTATCCCCTCAACTCTCTTTTTCTCGTTTCAATTGACATCTTTTAATTGGTCAGAATGTTTTTCATCTTTGCTAAAGGCGGCTACTTTCGCCATGGCGATTCTTGTTCTAATCTCCTCAAGGCATCTCCCATCAGATACTATGACTGTTCCGACACAATTGTACCGATTCACTTGCTGAAGAATATTCCCATTTACTTGTATATTACATTGTGGTACTTCGTTCTTCCTAGTGACGACCATAACCTGTGTCTTCTTACAATTTAATTCCAACCCCAGCTGCCCACTGTGTACAACAACCGCGTCTACTAATTGTTGTCGATCTTGTGCATTGTCTGCAATCAATACTGTATCATCTGCATATCTAATGTTATTGATGTTTCGTCCTCCAATGCTGATTCCATTTATATCGTCTACATTTCTGAAATATTTTTCATTGTATAGGGAAAAAAAAGATCTGGAGACATTACACATCCCTGTCTAACACCTCTCTTAATAGGTTGATATTGTCCCATTTCATTATCAATCCTTATGGCAGCTTGTTGTTTCCAATATATGCTTTTTGTAAGTCTAATGTCTTTCCCATCAATTTGTAGATCTGCAAGCATATCCACCATGTTGACATGTCTAAGTCTATCAAAAGCCTTTGTGTAGTCAATAAAGCAAAGGTGTATATTCTTGTTTACTTCTATAGCACATTCAATAACGGTTCGCAGCATGTACGCAACATTTGCTGTACCCTTTCCTTCTACAAACCCACTTCATTGTCAGCATACGAAAATTCTGGTACTTTTATTCCAACGATTACAAACGGGATCGTATTGTTTCTTGTCAATATTTTCTCGAATATTGCTCATGATCTTTCCAGTATCAGAATTAAACAGATAAGGGAATAAAATACATTTTGGAAGCCCATTTACTTCATTTCTTTACAAAATGATATTATGAAATATGTGTTTGTGTGAATACATATATGTCTTTAATTGCAGGGTGTTTCTATTAATACTATCTATCTATATTCACCCGAGAAAATATTGGATTCTGTCCGTCGCAAGTTCGTTATATTATCGTTTTCAACCACTACCTTCACTTCACTGCCCATGACTTCAGTGTCTACGAGAGGGCTCTAATAGCAGTACGTGGTGATGTCCTGAGACTGTTGAAGCGAAATCCACATGTACTAATAGTGTTAAGGGTAAGAAGTTTGGTTTAGTTTATGATTCTTCTAACATTATAATGCAATCCAAAAGTTGGAACGCTGCAGTCGGTAAATATTTATTCAGAAACAATGTTTGTTAGTTCAGTTGATTATTTCTTTTTTCTGTGTTCGCTCGATTTGAACTCAAGCGTAGTCCATACACTTGCTACTATTTGTAATGCACTGGACTAACTTTTGTGTTTGGATTAGCATTCCATACTGCCAATGTCGTTAGCCATCAGGTGAACCCACTCCGAATTCTGAGGTACTTGTAATGTACATCCTCAAATCAAGGACAGGAAGTCAACATGTTAGTCCAGCTGACCAGTGTAGGAGTTGAACCCGCTACGCAGCAGCACATCGCATGTTTAAGAACAAGCGCTCATATCCATTCGACCAAGCTGAATATCAGACCATTCTAGTAATAAAAATCCATATTACACATGTCGTTTGAGTCATTCCAGTGATAGAATCCCATCTTACCCATGTCGTTTGAGCCATTCCAGTGATAAAATCCCATCTTACCCATGTCGTTTGAGTCATTCCAGTGATAGAATCCTATCTTACCCATGTCGTTTGAGTCATTCTAGTGATAGAATCCTATCTTACCCATGTCGTGTGACTCATTCCAGTGATAGAAACCCATCTTACCCATGTCGTTTGCATCATTCCAGTGATAGAATCCCATCTTACCCATGTCGTTTGAGACATTCTAGTGATAGAACCCTATCTTACCCATGTCGTTTGAGTCATTCTAGTGATAGAATCCTATCTTACCCATGTCGTTTGAGTCATTCTAGTGATAGAATCCTATCTTACCCATGTCGTGTGACTCATTCCAGTGATAGAATCTCATCTTACCCATGTCGTTTGAGTCATTCCAGTGATAGCATCCCATTTTACCCATGTCGTCTGAGTCAGTCTGGTGATAAGCACTCATCTCACCCATATCGTTTGAGTCATTCTAATCGTGAAAACCAATCTCTCCCATGTCGTTTGAATCATGCTAGTGATAGAAACCCATCTTAGCCATGTCGTTTGAGTATACTTGTTCTCTTAGCAAAGTGACAAAATGCGCACATAATCATTAACAGAATGACATAACCGGTCCATTTCTGACTATGTGGAGACGACCAAGTACGTCTAAAAACTTCTCAGCAAACACTAATGAAACCGAAGAGCTTGAATATAGTAACCTAAATGTAGCACCAATACTACTAGAACAATACTTATTGCATTCAGGGATTATTGATGACGTACACATATTCCCAAACAATAAAACACCTGAATCAAAAGATATTGCTACTGAATTAACTACAGCGTTAGGGCTGGAAATTAATAAGGAACTACTTGTCTAGACATACGATATAATCAAGCCGGGATTAAACTAGCTATACTACCGGTTATTTGTAAATTCTTACTACACTTTGTATGTAGAACAAATTTGAAAAATGAAGTACACGAAGTCATTAAAAAGTGTGCTTCACAATTCATCGTGAAGCAATATGCAGCGAATGGCTGTCGTCTGCTGGGGTAATTCTTTGCATTCCAAACATAATAGTTTTATCAACGGAAGAAATAATTTTTATTTGAGGGGGGGGGGGGGGGGGGGGGGGGGGGGGGGTGTTGAACTAGTGTTTCGAAATGGCGATCGATACACACGGATGGTTGTTCAAAAAATGTATAGCAAGATTTCCTGATAAACAACCCCGTCATCACATTACGATTAGAAATTGTGTTGAATAAGTTCCTTGCTACGGGAAATGTGGAAGATGCTCCGCGATCTGGTAGGCCCGATGTGTCTGAAAAAATAATCTCTAGATATCCAAGACAGAATACTGAAAAGTCCAAGCGAGTTCTTAATAAAAATGTCGCAACAAATAACGTATCAGTGAGCACAGTGCACACAATTCTTAAACATGATTAAATTTTCATCCATACAGGATTTATGTTGTGTCTGAACTAATAGAATGTGATAATCAATCCAGAGTCAACTACTTCCGTAGTTACAAGAACGTAGTTTCATATTTTAGCTAAAACAGATGAGTCAATTCTCGATAAAACATTCTTCTCTGAAGAGGCATGGTTTGATCTATCTGGATAAGTTAAAAGCCAAAATAATCGTATTTGGAGCACTTTTAATCCCAATGCATTTCACGAGGTTCCTCTACACGAAGAGAAAATTGAGGTATGGTGTGCCGTCAGTAGAAAACGTTGTTTTGCATACATTTTTTCAACAATACTATAATTGACGATCGGTACCATATTGACCTTTTTTAGAACAGCTGAATGAACCTAAATTTTAAGAAGCGTGGTTCCAGCAAGATGGTGAAACTGTACACACAGCTAGAGGATCACTGAGTTTTTGTTTTTGTTTTTATTTGTTTGTTTGATTTTGTTTTTTTGTTCTGTTTTCCTGTTTTGTTTGTTTTTTTTTTTTTCTTGGAAGAAATTTTCGCAAATCACATATCACTTGCAATGTGTCCTGCTCATTCTCCAGATCTAACTCTAATAGATTATTGTCGTTGGGGTTTCTTGAAAGGACATATTCTCAAAAATAATGTACACACAATTGAGGTCCTGAAACAGGCGATCATATTCAACATTCAAGAAATAACAACAGACACGTTGTTTACGGTATTTGGCAATATGAAGAGACGTGTACAGTCATGTCTTGAAGCCCGTTGTGGACATATCCAACATCTGTTATAATGAATACTTCATTGGTACTTTCCAGCACCACAAAACAGCGTTAGACCGAAGCAATGATTATTGTAACTAATTTAATGAATTGTTTAGCTAATTATTTTATGACATTGTGGACTTCATGTTTTCATATTTATTCTACATACAAAGTGTAGTGAGACTTTACAATCATCCGGTAGAATACTGCAGGAACATCAAGTAATTTACACACATGTAGAAAACAAGCAGTAGAATTGTAAACACCGGGAAATAACTTCTGTAAAATATTAAAGGAAAGGGTTACTTCCCATCACCGAATAGCCACATTGCGCATTGTAAAAATGCATAAAGGCATTGCCACTTTATATTTAAAGAATATGAAACGTCTCTAGCAGCACTGACAGGGGATCTCTTTTGACATCGGTGAGGCGCTATGGCATCTCAGTGAAAGTAATTAACTTATAATAGCAGCATGGCGATGGAGGTGTTAGCAGTTACACAGGCTTTCATATGGCTGGCATCACAGCATTATACCAACGTGTGTGTACTAAGTGATTCAATGAGCATGATTCAGAAGGTCGAAGCTGGATCTGTACGTAGACAGTGGACTGAGGCGCTGCGGAAGTCTGTTGTCCTTAAAGTCACCTTCATCTTCGTCCCGGGATGTGCGGGAGTGGAGGGAAATGAACGAGCGGATAAACTTGCTGGCTCTGCATCCCCTGTAGATGGCAAGCCCATAGATCGTGCCGATGTTATTTAGTCCTTAAAGATTTGGCGAGAACAGAGGACTTTGACGTCAGTGAATCCACATCGCTGTCCAGGATGAAAGACTTGGGAGTAAGAATCGGCACGGCCAGACGCGAGAGGTACATCGGGAAAACGAGGTGCCTCGTCAACCAACATAGAACAGGCACTATTAGCCATCGGACGCTGATGCATATGCTGGGGTGTGGGGGGGGGGGGGGGGGGGAGAGGGTCTGAGCACCTATGGACCTGTCCGGAGTGCAATGAAGATACCGCAACCGATAACTGATAACTGAATTAACTTATTAAATTTACCCTTGTGTCTTAGCCTCATTCAAATATTTAAATTACTTTTGTTGGCTGTCCAAAGAACATTCTTTGCTGATCCAAATCAAACTGCGGAGATCCTAATTTATATATAAGATTACCCAATTTTAACAAGCACGTATACAAAATTCAAGATTGGTGACTCAGCCATGTGCACATGTGGTTTGGCGTCACAGACAGCAGAGCACATACTCCAGGATTGCCCAAACTACAACATATCCAGGCGAACCTTTTGGCCTAGAGAGACAAAAGTGGAAGGTAAACTCTATGGACCGCTGAATGAACTAAAATGACTGTTAGATTCATACAAGAGACAGCATTGCAGTTATAAACATATTTCAGGCGAACGAAAGAAGAAGAAGATCAAGCACGCAGAGCATTATTATATTTGTATAGAAAGGAAATTTTATTTTATGCAGGAATTGGATGGCTTGGCCTTGTGGCATGGTCGAGACAGAAACACGGAGCTGATCCACGACTCTGGTGATCGAGTGACATGGCAGAACATGACCGCCCACGCTTACCGGCATGGCACATGATGAATGGATGGATAAAAAACGTGCTTCTATATTTTGGTGCTATTTAATAAATAGTGTTGTTTGGTGCGCACACTCGTTGAATCATTTCCTACTGCTAAATAGGACCCTCGCTTGGCAACACTTACGTTTCCTGCAATAATGAGTGTAAGTACTTGTATCTTGTAAATCTTGTATCTTTCCTCTTTCCTGCAAGGCCATTCTCAAAATGACTCCTAAATATGCCTTTATTTCAGTTTGGAAAACATCTGACCAAGAATGCCACAATGAACGAGAAGACAGTTGTTTTTGTTGTATCTTCTCAAGCTGCCCAAACCCGTTGTTTCTGTCATAGTTGTCAAGAAGTCAGGAAACCAGAAAGCCCAAATTTTTTCGGACTTTCTTAACCC